>WSYH01003586.1:0-41069 GCA_036426205.1 Ascaphus truei | reverse complement strand
CCATCAAATCAGCTTTAAAACAACTCATTTCTTATCCCTGTATGTATATATCTCTCTAACATACACTACATACAACATACATACTACAGTGGCACAGAAATTATATACCACCAAAAAAAAAACACATGTTAAAAAAGCTTTTAAAAAAATTACAAGTTAAATAAAATTACATTCTTTAGTTCACTTACCATTACTTGGCCCCACCGACTCCCGTTGAACACCATACTCACGTACAAACCCACCAGGCACAGGAACCCATAAAATAAAAAACCATAAAAAAATAAACATTACACTAAAAATCCAAATCAATCCACGGGTTCTTCTATTTAAATCCATCTTCATCTGTATTCTTCTTTCATCTACCTTCTTCCGGGGTCTTCTTCCCGTCTTCGGGCCCGCCCTGTCCTTCTCTTCTGTAGGAGGCCCTTCCTCCTCGGCGTCTGGCTTCAAAATGAGACGACATAGGCTTTTAAAGGCCTATGACGTCACATATTCTCTCATGGTTCCCACGGTCCCTGATTGGGCCGTGAAAACCATGTGTTTTGGCCGATAAAAAAAAAATTACGTCACTTAAAGGCAATGAAAGCCAGCCAATCAGAATGGCTTTGCTGTTTCTTGCCCTTTTTAAATAATTTGTCTATGCTGCTATGCTTTATTGTGTGTTTAAAGTATTTTACAATTAGATAGATGTAATTGTTGATATTGTATTGTGTTCTTGAGGTCAGGGTTAGGCTTCGTTTTGTATTTTGTATTCTTGTTGGTACATATATTTTTTCTCGGGCTAAATTGTTATGTTAAAGGCTTGAAATTGTTAATTGTTTAATTGTTAGGGATGGAATGTAAATTGTTTAGGGATGTCATTAATGAATGGTAATTGATTTATGTTGACTGGATTTGATAAAATAGTTTACTTGTTTGGAGGTATTTCTATTTTGATTGCAATTTTATTGTTAACATTCATTTGCAGAATGTATATGATGCATAGATTGGATGCATCATATATGCAATGTAATTGCAATGTATTGATTGGCATTAGAGGTATTTGATTGGCATTTGATGATTGTGATTGTAAGATCAGTTAGGATTATGAAAGGAAATTAATTTTATTGTAGTGTGTCTTTATGGAGAATTGTTATTTGTAGTACAGTATGGTTTTGATAACCCTTCTACATTTATTTGTATATTGGTTCATCATGTGTGTGTGTATATATATATATATATATATATATGTAGAGGTATCAGTACCGTGTTAGCCGAGCTTCAATAATCAAAAAATAAATAGATGATACCGTTCTGTGGCTAACGAAATGCTTTTATTTGTGCGAGCTTTCGAGATACATTTTGCATGATGAAGCCACTGTACAAATTCATGGGTAAAGGGTCAGTATCGGGCCAGTGTGGCTTAACCCCTTAATTACCTTTGCGGTTATTTTCCGATAAGGTGTTTAAGGGGTTAATTGGTATCTGAATGCAATTACAATGTATTGGCTTTGTTTTGGCTATGTATTTTGTGGGCAAGACAAGGATGTTGCTGGCGACGGTGACTTCTTATTGATGAGGTCAGTAGTACTTTATTTATTTGAATATGCTAGTTAAGGTTTTTAATAATGGGCAAATATTCTATTATCCCTATCTGGATAATAGTTATTTTGCACATTATTGTACTGTAGGTGTTGGGGGGTGTATGTATTGAATGTATAGGCCAGGTTTATTTTTTTTACATTCAGGGTTTGTTCTGTGGTTCTGCGTGGGACCTCTGGAGACCACCTGTGGGTCTCCTCGGGTATCTCACGGGTACCAGGCTGGTGGTTCCACAGGTGACACATGTGGGGATGAAGCAGTGGCCTCACATCTGTGGGGGCACCGCGGACCCGTAGTCTGCAGGGATGAAGCTGTGTGGTCCCACTTCTGTGGGGGCACCGCCGACCCGTAAATGCGGGGATGAAGATGTGTGGTCCCACTTCTGTGGGGGCACCGCGGACCCATAGTGAGCACCCATGAGTTCCCCAGACCCCCGTGGGAACCACCTGAGGCCCCGCAGACACCTGTGGGTCTGACCCGGGGCTCCCAGACATCCTTGGGCCTACCGTGGGGACCCAATTGTGGCCCACGGTGACCCAAGGAGACCACCTGGGGGCCATGGCGCTGGCGGGACCCACCAACAGGCCTCCAGAACCTGTTTGAAAAGGGCTGCCGGTACCCTGTAGGTCTGTCAGGTGCTCTGCCAGCCCACCGGGGACTCGCGTGGGGCTGCGTTATGAACCCTGTTTGTAAAAGGATAAATCTTGTATTTATGGGGGGGCACAGGGGGTGGGTAATGTATTTAATAAATATAATGATGTTTATTATGTATTACTGTATTGTTTTTATTGTGGGTACTGGGGGTGGGGGGGTATGTGGGTAGGCCTCCCTTGTGGGTAGTGGGTGAGGGTGGTTAGGCCACACGGGGTGGGGGGTTAGTGTGGGAGGGTATGTAGGCGTCCCCAGTGGTGGGTGAGGATGGGTTAACCCCTTAATGACTACAGCGGTTAATAACCGCTATGCTGATTAAGGGGTTAGGGGACATTACTTTAGATGTTTTCATTCTTGTGTCTGTTTTGCAGCAGCGGAGGGGGCCATGGGCAGGATGAAGAGGAGGATGGCCTTCATCGTGGCAGCCGGACATGGGTGGTGAGTACTATACAGTATGTATTTAATGTACTTATTGTTGTTTATGTATTTTAAATACACAGGGGGTGTATGTTGTTTATTACAATGTTTATTGGGGGCAAATGTCCCCAATAAACATGCAATTCTGCTTTAACCCCTTCATTGCCTTAGCGGCTATCCGCTATGATAATGATGCAGCATTTATGTATTTTTAATACTATTGTGCGGGAGCAGGGGGCCCCCTGAGCTGAACCGCATTAATTTGTGGCTCAGAGACCCCCTGCTTCCCGAGTTACAGGCCCCGGTTTGGGGCATCGGTTACAGTGTCGCCGCCATATTTATAGCGGGCACGTCGCGAATGGGACCGCTAAGGACCTTTAAAACTGCTCAACCCCCTTGATGATATATAGTAGATAACCGAATATGCGTATCTACATCATGAGGGGGAATGCAATTGGACAATATTCATCATCTATGTCAGGGGTGCGCAAACTGTGGGGTGCCCCCCTTGGGGGGTGCAAGATTTTGTAGGGGGAGCGCAGAGTGAAGCAAGGTGGTGATAGAGGCAGGCAGGGGGAAACGATTATGCAGCGGTGAGCTGCCAGAATAAAGTAGTCGGCAGAGGAGTTAGGAGTTGCACGGAGGCAGTCCAGGATCGCTGGGGAGGAGCACACCCCAGCCGTCCAACCCGGAAGTCTTTCTTACTTCCGGTGTCTATGCCGCTACAGTGCGCTCCTGCTCTGCCTCCGTGCAATTCCTCTGCTTAACTCTGGCGGTCCGCCACTGCCGTTATCTCCCACCATCCGACTCTATCACCACCCTGTTCCACAGGTAGGCATGGAGGAGGGGGAGAGAGCTGGAGAAGGAGGAGATGGAGAGAGCTGAGGAGGAGAGATGATAAGGGGGAGTGCTGAAAGGGAAAGAGATGAAGACGGGAGATGATGAGGATGGGGAGAGATGAGATGAAGAGGGTGAAACATAAACTGAGGAGGAGGAGGGGGAAAGATGAGAGGATAAGGAGGGGGAGATGAGGAGATGAGGGGGACAGAGGATCAGCGAGAGGGTGGAGGGGAGGGAGAGAAAAATTGCAGTCAGTATTATCTTATACAATTATGTTGATTTATTTAAAAAAAACATGTAACATTTTTCATGTTTTACTGTTTTAAAATGGTTATACCGATTTATAAAAAAAAGTAATGTGATTTGGATTGCACCAGGCAGGGGGGCCTGACTAATATCACGGATGAAAAGGAGGGCTTGGTGTAAAACATGATGATGTAGATGACCGAATATGGTCCTATAGTATTCCCCCTCTCAAAGTAGATACCCAAATTCGGTTACCTGCTTCATCACGGTAGATAGTTTAAACTGTCCTTAGCGCTTGCATGGAGACTGCTTCTTACCTCAAGAGAGCTCTGGGGTGTCACTAAGGTAATGAAGCTGGGCTGTAAGTTTATTTTTATTACATACGATTGAAGCAGGGGGTTTCTAGAGCTGAAATGAATGCGGGTCAGCTCCGGAGACCCCCGGCTTCAATCAGATGTACTGTAGTGAAAATGAAATGTTCTTCTTCATATGCACATTGCGAATTCGATCCTGCCATCATTTAGGTGGCGAGATCTGAATATCTGAGTTTAAGCTGAGATGTACAGTACATCTCGAATCTACCAGAATAGCAGTTACTGGCAAAAAAATGCTTGTTTAGGCATTTTGTGAGCTATTGCATGGCTTGTCTGAGCGAGAGGGCTAATGATCAGTAAGAAGCTGTTTTCAATCGATTTTGCCATGTTATCTAAGCTCCCTGAATAGCTATACATGCAATATCACTTGGAAACTGCACTTACTAGTTGATAAATCCTTATCAACGTTTACTGAATAGGCCCCTATATCTGTATGTCTTTTTTTTCAGCCCAATCCACCATGTATTATTATGTAATGTCTGTTTGTTCTGAAGTACCTGTTCAGTAAAAGAGAGTACAATTCTGCATATCATGGGTCCCTGCTAAAAAGATAATACTTTACAAATAAATGTAAAAAAAAAATAATTTAGGGATAGTTATATTTGTTTAAAAAGTAAACCACATTGTGAAGTTCTTTACAATATTTTTAATGTCATGAAGTCAATATAAAAAATAAAGTGACTGAATTTATAATGACACAATTGCAGGTTTGCATCCATGAATCCCAATAAGATAAAGTTTGTAGTTTAGTTTATATATGTATTAGACCTTAGATGTACAGTAATAACCCAACTTCTGCTTTACATTATAAATATGCTGTATCAAAGGCAATATTTAGTTTATCTTATTGTAAAATAGAAGAGAAAAACTGAAAGCCATTCATTTAACACTTAAACATTATATACTGTACCTGTAGCAAAAGCTTATTTAGAAGCCTTTTTACAAAGCATACAGTATACTGTACATTTGTAAACACAGTGATTATTTCAAACTCAGATTAAATATACAGTACATTAGTTAAAAGAACAATTACTTTTTGTAAGGATTGTTGAAAAGGAAAACTGATTGGCTTTAACATTTGGAAAATGCCTGCAATAAATTACTTGTGCTTTAAAAAAAAAAAAAAAAAAAACATTTCGACTTTTTGAACACAATTACAGAATATTTGCTGATGTTCATTTTATTTAATTTCTTTTGCATTTAGTTTCCATTTTTAAATAGCACGAGGAATAATTTTGATGTACAGTGACTCAATTGTAATATATTTTAAATTGGCCTGGCTTCATAAAAAAGCATGTTTCTCTGCCACTCGTCATTGGCTTTACTGTGTGACAACCTTGAGCGAACATCTGGTTAGTGTTCTTCTCTACCTTAAATGGTCTTTGGTTTAATGTGGCTGCTTTAATATAAAAAAAAATGCTCATTACTTATGTAAAGGGAAAAAAAAACAATTGATGTATGTACCTTAAACATATTCCAAACAGCAAATATTTAAACGAGTTTCTGTGATTGCTCAAAACATTGTGGGCAGCATAATAAATTCTTTGTGGAAATAATATGAAGAATTATATATATATTTTTAATACTGTAATGATAATCTTTAATCCTTTGCCCATACCCTAAAGAGTTATTTGGTCTTAATTATACTGCGAAACCATAGGCCCCTTCCTAGTAGAGGCTTATTATTCATTTGTTTTGACTGCCTGAAATTTTCCTGAGCAAGGGGAAGAAAGCTGAGCATATGAACCTTTTCACTGCCCTTATATTGTGCTAGGTACATCATGCACATTCTGCAATCCTGTGCAGCTGGTGAGACTTTAATTCAGCCTGTGCCAGCTGCATGGAAGTACTGGAAGTGCAGATGAACTCAGATCGCTAATAGATGAGGTTGAAAAAAGACATGCGTCCATCAAGTTCAACCTATGCTAAATTTAGACGCCAGGTACTTTATCCTATATCCGTACTTACAGTATATTGATCCAGAGGAAGGCAAACAAAAAAACCCCAGTGAAATATCACCAATGATATCTCATAAAGGGAAAAATAAAATCCTTCCTGACTCCAAGAATTGGCACTCAGATAACTCCCTGGATTAACATCCTTCCCATGTTTACTTATTTGGTAAAACCCTGTATACCTTACTTTTCTAAAAAGATCTCCAACCTTTTTTTTTTTAACAAATCTATTGTATCTGCCATCACAGTCTCCATTGGTAATGAATTTCACATGTTAACTGCACTTACTGTTCCTTTTCCTTTGTTGCTGGTAAAATCTCCTTTCCTCCAACCTTAACGAATGACCCAGAGTCATTTGTACTGCCCGTGGGATGAATAGTTCTTTCAAAAGCTCTTTGTATTGTCCCCGAATATATTTGTATATAATTATCATATCCCTTCTTAGACGCCTCTTTTCTAATGTAAATAATTCTAATTTAGCTAGCCTCTCCTCATAAGTTAGATTGTCCATCCCCTTTATTAATTTGGTGTCCCTTCTCTGCACATTCTTTAGTTCCATAATGTATTTTCTAAGGAGTGGTGCCCCAAATTGTACTCCATATTCAAGGTGTGCTCTTATTAATGCTTTATAAATGGGCGTAATTATATTTACTTCCCTTTCATCCATTTTGTTGGGTCTGACACCATTGCAGACATTAGGTTGGTGCCTTGGGCTTATTATCAACTCTAGATAGTTGGTATGGAAATCTTTGTAGGAAGTGTGGGACAGGACTCATTAAAATATACTTTGAATAGAATTATCTCCCTGTCAGGTACCTCAGGTGCGCTCCTTTTTCAGCACAGGCATGTCTCACTAATCATTTGTAAGGACATTTGAGGGAAGATGTGTGGACCAAAGGAACCAGGTGATCTGATTCTGAGCAAAATCTGCAAAAACAATTTGTCCATCTCCACCCAGGAGACAGTCTCCTACACATGGAGTGGTGTATATTAGAAGACAGTCCTGGTGTTCGCCCCACCGCAACCAATGGTCAAGGTAAGGAACCGGTGAGGATTATAGAGAGGTGCAATAATAATAATAGGAGAGGTTCCCTCCTCACCTTGTTGACCCCCAGAGAGGCTCAATCACCATTCCCAAGCCATGCCCTTAAAATTGTATATTCCGCAGTGATACCTGTTATCTTGTGGTTCCCCTTGAACGACAGAGTGCAATCAGTGGGGCAACTAACTGTTGTGCATTTTGTCGATGTGCCACACACTTTGGGGAAGTATCAGCACACGATCTACAGTATCTAAGGTGGCAAGACGTACTGGCAGTTCACACAGACATGTCAACTCTCCCTGATTTTCTATCAGTCTAACTAATATGGAGTGTCACAGTGATTAAAGCATCAGTGCTTTCATACAGTAGTCTTTAACAGAGTCTTGCTGATAAAAATAAGCAACTTTCCATTAAAATACTAGTTTTTGGACCAAATCTCACTGATTGGCCCTTAGAACTTGACATCTATGAAATACAATATCAAATATCAGATATCAAATCAATATCAAACATTACCTTGCCAGGTACAATTTTGTTCTGAAAAATATTCAACCATTTACCATATACTGCTTATCACTGCTAAAATGTCAGAGTTTGGATATTCCCTGGCTCTGCAAAAGCCACTAAAAATGGGATCAAAAGGACCCCCCCCCAAAAAAGAATCATATGGGCAATGGGGTAAGTCAGGTGAATCAGTGAGTCTGAATTCTGAAAAAAGATTGTCAATTGGTACCAATACAGGTAGGTTAATCTCAGTAAGTGGAGCTAATAATCTCAGTGCTAAATGCAATACACATTACAGGTATATAAATTGCACTGCCAGGAACTGAACTAATAGCAATTTGGAAACACTTCCAAAATCAACCAATCTTACAGTGCAAAATGTAGTAAAGAGATAATATACAGTATAAAAAGTGGAAATATAAAGAAGATATAGATAAATACAAACATGTACAAAAAGAAAGGCCCCCTAATACTTACCATGCAGCCTGAAGTTAACTTTACTTTCACCACAAAAGTATTCTAAAAGAATTACCGAGTCCCAAAACGTACAGCAGGAAAGAAAAGAAAATAGCACAGACGGATTTGGTAAATGTGCTCTAAAGAATATACTGTATGTGATGCACTCACAAACAAGGGTCTTGGTAATTTGCATTAAGAATACTCATGTGTGATGGGGAGTCTTGATAGGATCTTTTCTTCAACAGCCTCCATCCTTCACAGTGTAATACTGTAGCACTTGGAAAGAACACAATAGAATCTTATTGTATCATATTGTTTTTAACATAACAAAATTGGTTAAACTTGCTCCATAGCACTCCCATGTAAAACTGTAAAAAAAGTCATTTGTGCAACAGCCTGGAGCTGCTTGCTTATCCTCAACTCTGATGTTGACCCATGTAAGCATAGTTACTTTCGCATCACGTGGCGTCCAAAGTTCCATCTCGCTGTCTGACACAGCGACACCCTAAGCGTTTCACTGCTGCTTCATCAGGGGTGATAGAGGCTACTCTCTTTCTTTCCCTTAAATACCCTGCTTGCTAACACACTTGGACAAATGGACACAAGGGGCAAAGTAAAGTAGTATTACCTGGATGTGCATATTATAATTCAGGATAAAACAATATAAAATACATACACATTTCAGATTAATTTTATTATTTATTTATTTGTTCACAGAGTTAGTGTCTTCACTCACTGTTCCAGTCCTTCTCCCTTCCTCTTCTCAAGCAACATGATGGGTTCATGTAACATGTGATTCCTTCCCTTTGACATCCCATTGCAAACACATGGAATAATATCAACCAGCTGGCTTTAAAAATCTTGAGAGCAATGACAATGAACCAGATATCCTATAATATTATTCAATATATCTGTGATTAAAATTCCCAGAATAGAAGGACACGATTAGATTTTTCAAACTGAGCTTGAAACATAATACAATCTAACCTGCAAATCCAAGACATAACACAACTTTTTGCTGGGTTTTAAAGTTGGAATATAAATTAGGCATCAGTATTTATTGTTATCACTACTGTGTGGTCATGTAGGAACCACCTTAAAGTTCTCTTTCGTCAATTTATTATTGCTACAATTCAATATTTCAAACAGTTATATCAATTGCATAGCCGTTGCAAATTACATGGAGTGCAGTCAGGTAAAACTATGTACAAATGTAAATAAATGAGAGCATAAGCAAATGCAGCTGTGCATGTACAGTATACAATACCTACAGTATATGTTCTCATCAGTTGTGTTCATTTCTTATTTTTGTAGTTTGCCCAAGCTGTTACCTACAGTATTTATATTGAATGTAAACCACATTATTTGTTTTTAACCTTTATTAGACTGTGCCTGCACGTCGGTTCCCTCACAAGTCCACGTCAGCTCTGTTTCACTTCTTTCAAGAATCAGTGAACCATTGGTAATTTTGAACGATAGCTAGTCATTCTAGTTATTGAACTTTTGCTTTAGTAATGTGTGCAAAGTTTTGCATGCTATGGAACACTAAACACGATGTTGTCGTTTCCTGCTGCTTATTCTTTGGAGACTACTCTGATGCTCTGGGTCAGAGAGAAAGCTAAATAATCATCTGTAAAAGCCAAACAATAAAACAGTTCCACTGCACTATTCTCCTGAGTCCTGATGCTGTCTGGGATATCTGGACCCACCTACAGTAGTTTACATTTACAATTATTTTCTTTTGTTGGCTTTATATTTATGTATGTACCGTACAAACAGATGGAGCCAACGTTATTGCAACCCTTGGCGCGCTGCAGCGGGACATACAGTATGCGCAAGCCAGAGAAGTGGTCTTTGTTTTGAATCAGCTGCACCACCGTTTGCAATAACGTTGGCTACATCTGTCTATACATAATGTATTTAAACCAAGAAGCTATTTTAAAAATAGCTGTGTTCTCATTTTCATTACAACTTATAAAGTAAATATTTAGCCAAATGCATTCCTTTCGTTCTCGACATATTGACCTAAAATTATTCCCTATTTCCTTACAACATTTTTTTATTAGCATTATTTATATTATATTACTATGTACATACAACTTTACAGCATTAGCATACTGACCAAATGGAAAGGATAATGATACCATACGGTATGAGACCACCAGACATAAAAGCAGACATTAGATCAATTAAGGCTCACAGCCTGTAACACTGTTGGTACTCTATGCCAGGTCCTGCAGAGCAGCGCTCCAAAGTCCTGCTGCTGCTAAGCCTTAGGTTGCTGTGGGAAAAAGGAGAATGACAAAAGACACGTGTCTTTGGTACATTTTGTTTGATATTTACTGTGCTTCTGCTTTTTGTCATGTTTGCATTGTTTATGGGACTGGCCAGTCTTGTTACATGGAGCTATCGTTGAATTGCATTTGTAGCCAGGCCACCTATGGCTACTATTCTACTCTTTGCCTGGCAGGAAGCCCTGTACAATCAGGCTGCCAGTTGTTGATATGGGGTTTTCCCCCTTCTAGGTGCTGCACTTAAGTGACAACGGGAGGCAATGACATCAGGCCTGGGCATGACCAATCATGAGACAGATCTGGTGCCCTCCTCCTGGCCGTACTTAAGGGCAGTTACCGCCCAAATTTAGTAGTGCCTTTCCCCACTTGAGGAAGGCTGGTCACACATTAGAGAGGCTAATTATTGGGCCTTCTCCAGTCCTCTTCCCTCCGGGCGAGAGTGAGTGTGGACCATACCTCTGCCTCTGCTAGGAAGGCAGGAAAGAGCTAGGATGGCTCCAGGTGCCCTTGACCTGAAGTGACGGTCCAGGAACCATCCTTCAGTGGGTAGATGATAGTTGCTGCATTGGGCAGAACCCTGCCGCATACTGTGCTGTACAGAAGAGACAATAAACCGTCCCTGTTGTTATATCTCCTGCCTGGTGCGTGACCTTACTGGGGGGAGAGGTAATTTATTCTACCATAGGAGATCACCTTCAGTTCCCTGGAGCCTACAGCAGATGGAGGCGTTGCACTGCTAAAGTTATGTGGGGCATGAACCCCAGAAGCTTAGTCCTGTGTCCCCACTACCATTTGCCGACGACTCAGCCCTCCTGTTTCCAGCAGCTCTCATGCACCACATACGAAGTAATGGCCACAATCTCCCACCGGGTAGGGGAAACACCGTTACACATTTTTGGGGGGTTCATATGCATTTATACATTCTCTATTTGTGGGGAAAATAAGTTCAGGGGCAAAGAAAAAGACACGCACCACATTTACACTTCATGTATTTTCAAAAGTTCCACAAGATTTGATCAACTTTAAAGCAGCAATTCTGCATGTTATTTTAAAGAGTTGATTAAGAAAACTGCTATTATAGTCCGTTACATTTTTCCCCAGGATCCCAATATAATTATGGCCGCAACATCATCAGTTCTGGCTTCCTGTTGGTCAACATGTGTGCACAAAATAATACGTTAAGTAACACGTTATCTTCTTAACACTTGTTTTCCATAGCAGTGCTGCTAAATACCGTGCCAGCCATAACGAAACACATTGTGTTAGTGGGTATTGAGTGCAATAACATCGGCTACATTTAGGAGTTTATAGTCAAACATCGTTTTTGGAGTAACACAAGTTGGTCAATAGTCTTGGAGTATTTAATAAGCTCTTAAAAATTCCCAGGTGTGAGATAAATAAGTCAAAAAAGATAAATAATTCGACTATTGGCCATTTATTTGCACTCAAAGAGTCAAGCACCCATAAAGAAGCAAAAACAAGAGACGATAAGGAGATAAATAACAGTTTAAGAACCAACAGATGGAAGTAATACAAAGAGGATTAATGTTTCAAGGTGAATGGGTCTACACTGCATCTTTAGTTTGTACCTTGAACAAGAAAAAACATGTAGACATCATAAAAGACAGTTAATGGCATAATTAATGACTGCAGACATAATGGTTAATATACAGTACACTTTAAATTGCAACAGTTTTTCTCAAAGCCAGCAATACATGTAAACACTTCTCGCCTAATGCTGCTATAAATATTTTAAGAATGGTTTGTCACTGACTGTAAAATGTGAATTTGTTGTAGTGGTTGTGTTTCATTAAATATTGAAACATTCCAAATAAAAGATGTAGTATGTAAGAGTGTATTTGTGTATTTAAACCTGCAAATGTAATGTGGTATGTTTATACAGGTATGCAATTACATTCTAAAAGTAATAGACACCTGATGTTGCTAAATTTTGCTTAATATTTATATTTATATGTAACAGTGTTTCTCCCACCCAATCGCAGATAGGGGCCATTACAGGGTGTATGGTGCATATACCTGCAGGCAACAGAAGGGCTGAGTCGTCCGCGAGGACTTGGGGACACAGGAACAGGCTTCTGGGTTTCATACCCCACATAATACTTAGCAGTGCAGCGCCTCCATCTGCCGTAGGCTCCATGGAAATGGAGATGATCTCCCCCCAGTTAGAGGTATGGTACACACTCACTCTCCCCCAGAGGGAAGAGGACCAGAGTAGGCCCAGTAATCAGGCTCTTGGCTGTGTGACCTGCCCCTCTCAAGCGGGTAGAGGCACTCCTGAATTTGGGGTGGCACTGCAATTAAGTACAGCCAGGAGGAGGGCTCCAGGTCTGTCTCATGATTGGTCATGCCCAGGCTGGATGTCACCACCTCCCGCAGTCACTCAAGTGCAGCTCCTCCGAGGGGGAAAACCCCATATCAACTACTGGCAACCTGATTGTACCAGAGCTTACTGCCAGTACAGGGACAGAATAGTAGCTATCAGGTGACCTGGCTACACTAACATTATTATTATTATGATTGATAATTTACTGATATCATGAATATGACACAAATAAAAATGCATATTATATATTTATTGTACAGTATCATAATGAATATCTTTACTGGTTATTGGGTTGTCTTCATGGGAGGGACACCTCACAGTGCACCTTGCTATCTAAAGACTAAATATAATAATGAAATCATTTTCCTAGCAGAATTATGACCATATCAAGGGTGTAGCACAGAAGTATGTAGACAGGCAGTTGGTAGGTTTCCAGGATTAAAGCCATAAACACCTTAGGCCATTGCTCTTGTATATACTGTAAAGTGTCTTCCAGCGCTGGAAGGTAACTTATAGTACTGTATCTTAGGTATGAATGAACTAAAAAGTAAAAAATATTTTCCTAAAATATGTTTTCTACATCAATCTATTTAGTGACTCGAGGTAAAGGAAGGCAACTCCTTCTGTGAAATAATTAAACACACTGTTTAAAGGTTTCTATATACGAGATGCTATTCTATATACAGTATAAGATGCCAGTACAGTATGTGCAACAGTTGACACAATCTCTAACAAGAAACTTGAATTTGTTTTAATTCTGAAATATTGCTGCGGCCAGCTTCAATCTAACAACTGCCCGTAATTTTCCGGGGCTTTTTTCGGCTGGCGCCGAACTTGGCCGCGCGCCAGCCGCATCTTCCCTTCCTCCCTTCATCCGGTCCGCGACCCCTGGCTGCTCCCCCTCTGCTTCCCAGCGTCTGTTTCCGCTCTGCTTCCCTAGAGCTGATCCCCAGCGTCACGGGACGCCTTCGGGATGCCGGCGGAACGGAGGCAACGGAGGCACCAGTGCCGCGCGGCCGCGCGGCAGGCATCTGGGAAAAACCGGTGCCTGCGCACGGTTTTAAATTACCCGCGGTGGCGGCCGCTTTAGACTCAGGGCGGCCGCCACTGTACAGCTCATGAAAACTATGCAGTGACATTCTAAATTTCAGAGGATGAAAAGTATGTGGGAGATGTAGCAAGGCAAACGTGAAGACACATGTACACAAACTGCTGTACTGTTTGTCATTTTCATCCTGTGTCTCTTTGCGACACTGTATCAAGGTGTTTGCTCAAATTGTTGGTGCAATTTAAGCAATGTAAGGAAGGAGTAATGCAAAGATTATATTTAGATCTATCAAACTACGAAGCGGTGTAAGACTCCAAAGTCTAGCAATTGTATATGAAATGTAGGAAACCATGACTTATATGATTTGATGGAAAAGCAGAAACTTGAGCCTCAGATTAAAAAGATGCATTGAAGAAAATATGAAACCAATGGACTGCGGGTATTCTTTTATACTTTTTTTTATTGCAAATATTGTGGATTTCATCTTTCAGGACTGTCGTGGTGGTTTTACTTTCCAGTGAGCATCAATTATGTTTTGCTTTACTTAATTACATGAGGACATTGGCAATGACTCGTATTTCAGTCATCTGTGTAGTGAAATTCAGCTAAAATGAATGCATCTGTGAACCTGTAGATTTTCTAATTTTATCCTGAGGTTCTGTGCGTTGTGTATAATTTCTAGTGTGGGCAAAATTTTATGGCTGATTTGAATCTGCCCAGGATCGCCCGGTTCCTTTGGCCCAGGGATATCCACGGATCAGTCCCACTAAGCAGCCAATGTGGACCTGACTTACTGCAATCTAAGTTCCTAAGACTTAGTGCCCCAGCCATTGCCAAACCAATTGCTTTCATAGTCAACTCTATTCTGTCTGTAGGCCATATCCCTAAAACCAGAAAAACTGCCAGAGTTGTCCCAATCTTCAAAAGTGGGCAAAAAAAATACTATCTTGAACTACAGGCCAATCACTCTTCTCCCAATTCTATCCAAAGTCATGGCAAAATGTGTTCACTCCCAACACGCGATTACTATACCAAGACACATTTCCCTAGCCAATTCCAATCTGGCTTTCGTCCCAAACATATCAGGTAGATCCCAACATGTGTCTAAATCAGGCTCTAACTCCAACCCCTTGGATATCACCTGCGGCGTTCGGCAAGGCTCTGCTCTGGGGCCTCTACTCTTCTCGTGTTCATCAATGATCTTCCTACAGCTTGTAAGGGAGCTTCAATACACAGGTATGCAGATGACACAATCCTATATGCACACAGCCATGAACCCATACTTCAGTCTGACTTTTTGAGACTCGACAACTGGATTTCCCAAAACAAACTGTTTTTAAACACTGACAAGACTGAAACAATGGTATTTGGGACCAAGACTAAATTTGTAAAGCTTCCAGCGATTGAGCTCCAGATTAGAACAAACGCTAACACCACCCTAACTCCTGTTACTTGTTTTAAATACCTGGGCATATGGTTTGACTCCCATTTAACATTTGGGATGCACATTGATACCCTGACATCAAAAACCTACGCCAAACTAGGTGTTATTTACAGCAACCAATCCTCCCTACGTCTGCTGGTCAGAAAGCGTATTGCACAGGAGATGCTGATGCCAATTATCGACTATGGGGACATAGTATATGGCTCGGCACCCCAAACCCACCTTAGCAAACGTGATACCCTCTACAATTCAATATGCCATTTTGTTCTCCAATGCAACTACAAGACACATCACTGTGAAATGCTCAACGAACAAGATTGGGCATCACTTGAGTCTAGGTGCAACGTTCATCTTTCCTTTCTTGCCCTCAAATACCTTCTGGGCAAGCAACCCGTCTATCTAAACAAGCTTCTCACCCCTACCACATGCAGCACTTATCATCTAAGATCTGACTCAAAAAAACTGTTCATGGTCCCAAGCTTTAGCAGAGAATCAGGCCGCTCCTCCTTCTCTTACCGTGCATCCCAAAACTGGAACAATCTTCCGGAGACTCTCCCAGCGACACCAGTGTAATTTCTTTTAAAACTAAAGCTGTCTCACATTTTTATCGGTCTGTAACTGTTACATACGCCTATAATATATATTATCTCTAGAGGTACATGCAATGTCTTGTCTATCCTGTTCACTTATGTAACTATGTATTATTTGACATTTTAACTCTATGCCCAGGACAGAATTGAAAACAATAGGTAACTCAATGTATTACTTCCTGGTTAAACATTTTATAAATAAAATAAATATAGCGTGGGTCCTCCCTGGTCCCCCGTTTGTCCTCTTACCTTCCGATAGGCAGTGGAGGCTGGGGAGAGAAGCGGGGTGGGGGGATGGTGCATTTGGTGCATCCAGAGGGGCACACAGGGGTGCAGGGGCTGTGAAGGAGGGACTGCGTCGCTGGAGGCTCTTGGCGGCTCCCTTTGCAAAGAGCTGCCATCTTGTTGGTGTCTGCGCATGCGCGAGATGGTGCACATGCGCAGGAGCAAGTTTGGAGGCCGTTATTAGGATCTGCAGGGGAATTACAACAGGGGCGGTCGGATGATGCAGTGTGGCTCATCCAATAGTGCAGCTGCATTTAGAACAGTTAGGACAGTTAGAGCAGTTAGGTCCGTGGGAGACAGTTAAGGGAATTGGAGCCAGGACAGAGAAAGGGAAGGTAGGGTCTGGGTATCAATGGCACACAGACTAGGTCAGATTAACCACACTATTTTATTGGGGCACACTCCAGCGGGAAACCCCTCTAGAAGCAACCGCCTGCGGATCAGAGTGGGAGAGTTTTCGTCCGAGCGTGGCGTGGGACCACGTCGCGGATCCACGTACTCAGCGGCTCGGTTGACCTGGTCTAGACTGAGAACAGGGAGGTATTATATACATGTGCACCAACGGCCCAACACACTGTGGGTAGCGCTATTCCACATATGCTCTTTGGGGAAGGACTGGTCTGTGGACACTAACTGGTTGAGGGCCCAGGCACTCCAGTACTTTGGGGGGTTCCGCCAGGGAGGTGTTACTTTGGGAGATAGAATATTGTATGGCCATATATATATATATATTGTTGTGTCTTGCTATGTGTCAGTAAATACTGTCGTTATATACCCCGTTGTGTGTGTAATTACTGTCTGCATTGGGTTCCTGGGAAAGGCTATCTTACTGCATTAGGATCTTTCCCGGGTGGAGGCGCTGTGTACCAGAAACGTGACCACCCCAGGCTCCCAGCGTTGGAGGATCAGGCCTCCTGTAAGCCACTCAGATAATAAAGCACTGGTAGTCCCTTTAGTCAAGGGGAAAGAGGGCTACATAAATAAAAAAAGATCGATTCGTTATGGCGACTTTTTAAAAATGGGTTTGAGGCAGGGGTCTCCGGAGGTGAACCTCATTAATATCAACTCTTGGAACCGCCTGCTTCCAGAGATGCACACCTTCGTCGGGAGTGCAAGTATATCTCTTCCATTTCAACGTTCCGGTAATGTGGATCAATAGGATGCCGGGACATTTAAACTACAGGTCTGTATCTCAGGAAGCAGGTGATCCCTGGAACTGAAATAAATGAGGTTCAACTCCGGAGACCCCCTGCTCATCTACACAAGTATTATATTTTTTATTAAAATACATTAATTTCGGGCGTGATTTGCGCAGGGATTGGCAGCTCTCTCTGCAGCTGAAATAAATTGCCGGGTAAGGCCTTTTCAGAGAGGCGATCATCACGCCACTGGCTTCTTGCCCGTTTTGAGCATTTTACTATCGCAGGTAATTGAGGCTTTCTGAATAAAACACTCAAAAAATGGCGATTTAAATGGTCCGGTGATTTTTCTTATGAAGGCTACCAGCGTAAGCCCCAAAGTGTTCTTTTCCTAATTTATTAGTCATTTGGTCTTAGGGGGTTCAGCGGTTCAAGTGGCTAAATTATTAAGATTTAAAACCATAAGAGTGATATAGAAAGAAACTGAATACAGCCATTTCCTTGTTCATAATGAATTTGGAAAAATGTTTTATGGTGCTCAATAAAAAACAGCAGAACTAAAACATAATGAATTCTTGAAGATATGGAATTTAACCCACTGAATGAAAATAACAAATAATTCCGAAAGATGTAAGCTGGTAAACTATAATCCCACAAAGCACAGCAGTAAGGATATAATAATAGTTAACACCTGCCGGTGACCAGTGTAATAAACATCTATTTCAACGGAAAAAACTTATTGAATAATGTCCAGAACATAGTGGATAAACTGGAATGGACTCACATGGGGATAGGCATCCACGATTGACAGCAAGTCCTGTGTATCCAGCAGTCCACGGGTTAAATGTGCCTCCGTCTGTAGATAGATACACTGAGCAGAAAAATGGAGAAGAAAACGGAGCACTAAATCAAAACTGGCAAAGCCAGAACAAAAAACAAGGATGCGTTCCCATAATAAAAATTAAAGCTTATTTAATGGAGGAAGAACAAAAACCACACCAACGCGTTTCGGACTAACACAAGTCCTTTCTCAAGGTGAATAACTATTAACCCATGAGGAGTGTTATTTATGTGTGATACTGACCAGTACACGCCAATCGCCACCACTTCCGTGTGCGTCACATGACGGAGACGTAATGCGTCATCACGTTTGGACGCGTCACACCCACGTGTGAATCACAGCCCTGGAACGCCGACGGGGAGGAGCGACAAAGAGACCCATCAATCGCCGAACCTCAGCGGTTAATGAGTGCCCGTCGCAGCCACCATAGGCGATGACAGCGCATGACTATAACGCGTCCAATGACGCAACATCATCACGTCACGTGGCGCATGGCGTCTGACGTATGGGGATCACTAAACACCATACAAAACATCATAACTTTATTAAACTATAACACTCCAAAGGGACAACATCAAAAGAAAAAAAGGGAAAAGAAACACAAAATACAAAAAATATATATACATGAAAGGAATATGTATAAAAAACACACATAAAAAAACATAAAAAACAACATTTTAAAAAAGATTAAATGTATAATCAAAAATAGAATGTTAAGTAAACATCTTTTGACATCAACCATGAGTATCGTAGTAACGATGGTTATGCATTGTGCTTTCTAAAAACAGTAGTAGTTAAATAACCACTTAATGAATATGTGATATAAATATTTAATATCTAAGTTATTATTACTGAATTTATTAAGTCCAATGCATATATAAAAATTGAAAAACTGTAGAACCGGACCGATTGCGATTGCGTTTTAACAACGATTGAGTACCATCATATAGTAAATTATATAGTTTAATAATTTGTTAAAACGCAATCGCTATCGGTCCGGTTCTACAGTTTTTCAATTTTTATATATGCATTGGACTTAATAAATTCAGTAACTACTACTGTTTTTAGAAAGCACAATGCATAACCATCGTTACTACGATACTCATGGTTGATGTCAAAAGATGTTTACATTTAATCTTTTTTAAAATGTTGTTTTTTTATGTTTTTTTATGTGTGTTTTTTATACATATTCCTTTCATGAATATATTTTTTGTATTTTGTGTTTCTTTTCCCTTTTTTTCTTTTGATGTTGTTGTCACGACCTGGGAGTCACGCCGTCCTCGGTGTGCTCCTCACTTACCCGCGGCTCCTCCGGACTCTCCCGCGCCTCGCAGCGATCCTTCCTCCAGGACGCCGGTCACCATCTTGCCTAGACGTGCGCACGCCAGCACTCCCCTTCTACTGTCAGGTCTGGGTGTGTGTCCGGTCACGCGCTCGCAGGAACGGCCACACGGGGGCGCGCCCACATAGAGGAGCATCAGCCTCTTTTGTAATGCTGCAATCAAATACATCCGTTCGTCTACTCCCTCCCCCAGGAGTTCCTCTGGACCTATCCCTGACTCAGTCTTGCCCATTCACACACCTCCACCTTGCTACTCAGCCATTGGACCCTCTTGCCTATATATACCCTGCAGCTACATTAACTCATCGGCTGAGCATAGAACCAGTTGTTCTCATCACTCTCTGCCTCCCTAGTCCTGTCTTGTCCTGTCTTGTTTTGCAGTCTTCCTCGTGTACCGAACCGGCTTCCGCTACGTCTACCCGCACCTCTGGCATCCCGAACTCGGCATACGGCAACACGACTCTCCGCACCTCTGGCATCCCGATCTCGGCAAACGGTAAACGATTACGTCCCTCTCTCTAACCCCGGATTTAGCAAACAGCACCCTCTACCATCCATACCTCTCCTGCCCCGATCCGGACTCCCAGACCAATCTACTCTCAAGACGTGCCCTCATGGCTGTGGGTGGCGTTATATCCTATCCCACCTCAGCACAGCGGTCCCGTCTCGTTTGTGGTGAGCACGTCCTGACATTATGCTCAGCCTTACAAACATGGACCCCGCTGAGGTGTGAGCGCCACTTTAAATGCCCATACTAATCTCTTCACCAGGCTAGAGACTTATCTGGAACAAGCTGATAGGCGAATGGATACCTTACAGCAAAGCGTTCATTCGCTTACCGTTCAAGTCCGAGCTCTCAGTCGGCCACCTTCTCCCGTGGCTTCCACAGTCTCCGCACCCGCCTTTCCAGCACCTCTGTTTGCTTTGGAACCTCGTATTCCGGCTCCCAAACACTATGCTGGGGATCCCCAAGGATGTAGGGGCTTCCTTAACCAATGCCTCATTCAATTTCGACTCTCGCCCTCTCGTTTTGTCTCTTCTGTCTCCAGGGTCGGCTACATAGTGGCTCTTCTCATCGACGAGGCGCTGGCATGGGCTTCTCCCATCTGGGAACAACAAGGTCCTCTCACACAGGACATCGATCTCTTCGTCGAGGAGTTCCGAAGAGTCTTCGCCACCCCTGCACGGCAATTAACGGCAGCATCTTCTCTTCATCACATAACCCAGAGCGATCGACCCGTCGCCCGGTACGCGGTGGAGTTCTGCACACTTGCTGCTGAGACAAGATGGAATAAGGAAGCACTATCTTCAGCATTTTGGCAAGGTCTGTCCGAATCGCTAAAGGATGAGCTCGCAGCGCGGGAACGTCCCACTGACCTAGAGGATTTGATCAGTCTGTGTGTTTGAGTGGACCAGCATCTGCAGGAGCGGAGAAATGAACGTTCTCGTTACCGTCAACGGGTTTCAAGGCATCTGGCTCCATCATTCATGGCTCCTACACCTCCTTCCGGTGACGTCCCGGAACCAATGCAGTTGGGAGGTAACAAGCTGTCTGCTGCCGAGAAACAACGTCGGCGCAATGCTGGTCTCTGCATGTATTGTGGCAATTCCGGTCACATATTACCTCAGTGTCCCCACAAGCCGGGAAACGCCAACTCCCAATGAAATCCCGGAGAGTTTCGTTGGGAATATTGACACTTTCTCCCATCATCAAAGATGTTCTTCCCAACAGGATAATGTTGCCTATAACACTGTCTGGAGAGGGGTTTCACACTCAAGCACGGGCGTTCATTGATTCCGGTTCCGCAGGCAATTTCATCGATGAGACTTTTGCGAGATGGAACAATATTCCATTTATCAGTAAGAAGACGCCAGTAGGTCTGGAGGCCATTGACGGTCGACCTCTACAGCCAGCATTCATCACGCTCCAGACGGTGCCTCTCCTACTGCAGTACATCGACGTTCATATGGAGATCACTACCCTCGATGTTATCCACACTCCCTCTGTTGAGCTGATTTTTGGTCTTCCTTGGCTTCAACTCCATAATCTTCGCATCGACTGGACGGATCGGGAACCCATCAGTGGGGTGCTCCTTGTGCCATGACCTGTACCAGGATTTTCCAGAAGATTGGTGGGTTGTCTACCCTGCCAGAGAAGGTTGACTCCCTACCTTCTGTGTACTGGGAATTCCGTGATGTGTTCGACAAAGCACGTTCCGAGGTTCTACCTCCGCACCGTCCTTTCGACTGTCCTATTGATCTACTACCCGGGGCACCTCTTCCCAGAGGACGATCCTATCCTCTCTCTCTCCCAGAGACTAAAGCCATGGACACTTACATTGCAGAGAATTTAGAGAGGGGTTTCATCCGTAAGTCTTCCTCTCCAGTCGGAGCAGGCTTCTTTTTTGTCAAAAAGAAGGACGGTTCTCTTCGTCCATGCATAGACTACCGGGGGTTGAATAACATCACACGCAAGAACCGCTACCCACTGCCCTTGATACCGGAACTTTTCGACCGTCTTCAGTGAGCAACTATCTTTTCTAAATTGGACTTAAGAGGTGCTTACAATTTAGTAAGGATACGTGAGGGGGATGAATGGAAGACTGCTTTTAACACCCATGACGGCCACTATGAATACCTGGTCATGCCGTTCGGTCTGTGCAACGCACCAGCAGTTTTCCAGGATTTCGTCAATGAGATTTTTCGGGACATTCTTAATACATTTCTTATCGTCTACCTGGATGACATCCTAATCTTTTCTAAATCCCCTCAAGAACACATCAAACACATTCAACAAGTGCTGTTACGCCTCCGGGAGAACCATCTCTTTGCGAAATTGGAGAAATGTCAGTTCCATCTCAAGTCTGTGGCATTTTTGGGATACGTTATCTCTGACTCCGGATTCAATATGGATCCAGAAAAACTTAAGGCTATTTTGGACTGGCCCCGTCCGACCACTCTCAAAGCCGTGCAACGCTTTCTAGGTTTTGCAAACTATTATCGACGCTTCATTCGCAATTTTTCTTCTACGGTATCTCCCATAACGGCTCTCACGAAGAAAGATGTAGATCCTTCATCATGGTCTGAGACCGCCATACGGGCATTTAATCTTCTGAAAAAGGCTTTTGTGTCTGCCCCTATCCTCACCCACCCAGATCCTAAACTTCCATTTACCTTGGAGGTAGATGCTTCTGACATCGGGGCTGGGGCTGTCTTATCCCAAAGGATCTCTCCCTTAGCCAGACTACACCCATGTGCCTTCTTCTCGAAGAAATTCTCGTCCGCAGAATGGAATTACGATGTCGGGAACCGGGAGCTTTTGGCTATCAAGTTGGCATTAGAAGAGTGGAGACACTTCTTAGAGGGTACGGAGACACCTATAACCATACTCACAAACCATAAGAATCTTTTCTACCTAGAAGGGGCACGTCGTTTGAGCTCTCGACAAGCCCGCTGGGCACTTTTTTTTCACGATTCAATTTTCTCATCTCCTTTATTCCTGGCTCCAAGAATCTTAAGGCGGACGCTCTGTCTCGACAGTTCCTGGCAGAGGATAAGTCTGAAGAACAGCTACAGACGATTATCCCCTCTAGATGTATTCTGTCCGCCAACTCCTTTGATATTATGGACAAAATTCGATCCGAGCAATCACAAACTACAATGGGTCTCAAGGTCCCGGAGGGAAGACTCTACACGGCACCCCAACACCACAAGAGGGTTCTCGAGTGGTGCCATTCCTCTAAATCGGCAGGACATCCAGGGATACGGAAAACCAACGACCTTGTTCAACGTACCTTCTGGTGGCCAGAGAGGGCTAAGGATGTGGAGGAGTTTGTAAAAGCGTGTGGCACATGCGCTCGCAACAAAGTACCCCGGGTCAAATCAGCAGGCCTTCTCCTTCCTTTACCCATTCCAGACCGGCCCTGGAACCATATTTCTATGGATTTCATCGTAGAGCTCCCAAACTCCAAAGGGATGAATATGATTCTTGTGGTAATTGATCGTTTTTCCAAACAGACGCACCTTGTTCCCTTTGAGGGGTCTTCCGAATTCCTCCAGGCTTGCGGATGTTTTCATTCAGGAAATTTTTCGTCTTCACGGAGTGCCTGCAACCATCGTCTCTGATCGGGGGTCCCAATTTGTGTCAAGATTTTGGCGAGCTTTTTCCCGAAAATTGGGTATTTCACTACAATTCTCCTCGGGATACCACCCACAGACCAATGGGCAGCGTTCTCCTCGCTATCCTCAGGAGTACCAGCGGTTGACAAGCGTATCTCCGGGCTGAAAGACTTATGGACTAGGATCCAGGAGAACTTAAAGGTGGCCACAGGGAGACAGAAACTCCAGGCAGATCGCCTTCGACGTCAGCTTCCGGAGTACGTCCCAGGAGACAGGGTTTGGCTTTCTTCCAGGAATATCCGACCAAAGGTTCCTACCATGAAGCTAGCACCCAAGTTCCTTGGTCCCTTCCCCGTGGTCAGGAGGATTAATCCTGTGGCTTATCGCCTGCGTCTTCCACCCTCAATGAAGATACCTTCAGTCTTCCATGCATCTTTGCTTAAACCAGCATTTCTGAGTCCTCGCTTTTCTAAGACGACCTCTCCTCCACTTCCTCTTCTGATCCAAGGTCAACAGGAGTACGAGGTTCAGTATGTCCTGGATTCTAGGATTTCCAGAGGTGGAGTACAATACCTGGTCCACTGGAGGGGGTTCGGACCAGAAGAACGTTCATGGATTCCCCACCGGGATCTTCACGCACCTCGACTCGTCCCGGCTTTCCATCGTAAGAATCCCTCCAAGCCATGTCATGGACGCCTGAGGTCGCCCCTGAAGGGGGGGGTACTGTCACGACCTGGGACTCACGGCATCCTCGGCGTGCTCCTCACTTACCCGCGACTCCTACGGACTCTCTCGCGCCTCGCAGCGATCCTTCCTCCAGGACGCCGGTCGCCATCTTGCCTAGACGCGCACGCACACGCCAGCACTCCCCTTCTACTGTCGGGTCTGGGCGTGTGTCCGGTCACGCGCTCGCAGGAATGGCCACACAGGGGCGTGCCCACATAGAGTAGCATCAGCCTCTTAAAGGCATATCGCCCATTTGTAATGCTGCAATCAAATACATCCGTTTGTCTACTCCCTCCCCCAGGAGTTCCTCTGGACCTATCCCTGACTCAGTCTGGCCCATTCACACACCTCCACCTTGCTACTCATCCATTGGACCCTCTTGCCTATATATACCCTGCAGCTTCATTAACTCATCGGCTGAGCATAGAACCAGTTGTTCTCATCACTCTCTGCCTCCCTAGTCCTATCTTGTCCTGTCTTGTTTTGCAGTCTTCCTCGTGTACCGAACCGGCTTCCGCTACGTCTACCCGCACCTCTGGCATCCCGAATTTGGCATACGGCAACACGACTCTCCGCACCTCTGGCATCCCGATCTCGGCAAACGGTAAACGATTACGTCCCTCTCTCTAACCCCGGATTTAGCAAACAGCACCCTCTACCATCCGTACCTCTCCTGCCCCGATCCGGACTCCCAGACCACTCTACTCTCAAGACGTGCCCTCATGGCTGTGGGTGGCGTTATATCCTATCCCACCTCAGCACCGCGGTCCCGTCTCGTTTGTGGTGAGCACGTCCTGACAGTTGTCCCTTTGGAGTGTTATAGTTTAATAAAGTTATGATGTTTTGTATGGTATTTAGTGATCCCCATACGTCAGACGCCATGCGCCGTGTGACGTGATGATGTTGCGTCATTGGACGCGTTGTAGTCATGCGCTTTCATCGCCTATGGTGGCTGCGACTGGCACTCATTAACCGCTGAGGTTCGGCGATTGATGGGTCTCTTTGTCGCTCCTCCCCGTCGGCGTTCCAGAGCTGTGAATCACACGTGGGTGTGACGCGTCCAAACGTGATGACGCATTACGTCTCCGTCATGTGACGCACACGGAAGTGGTGGCGATTGGCGTGTACTGGTCAGTATCACACATAAATAACACTCCTCATGGGTTAGTAGTTATTCACCTTGAAAAAGGACTTGTGTTAGTCCGAAACGCGTTGGTGTGGTTTTTGTTCTTCCTTCATTAAATAAGCTTTAATTTTTATTATGGGAACGCATCCTTGTTTTTATTCTGGCTTTGCCAGTTTTGGATTTAGTGCTCCGTTTTCTTCTCCATTTTTCTGCTCATAATGAATTTGGGAGGTTTTTCTATTCAGCACAGGGATCTGGAAAAGGTGGTATTGGACTGTATAGAGCTGATGGGAAGTGAATATAGTATAGAAGAAAAAGAACCCAGTAAGGGCACTCTACTACTGTTTGGATGACTTGATAGTAATTTTAAAACCCTCTTTTATTTACAATATCAAATAAAATAATGGGTGATAAAAACAAAATATTGACGCACATATGATCCTATTAAGAGCACTATGATAGGTGCTCTGGATCAGTCAAAATATCAATAGAATAGATGGACACGTCTATCCCAGATCTATTCATAGGTAACAACTACTGTGTAAGTGGAGTATATATGCCCCTAAGTTTGAGCAAAAATGAGGAAACTAACAGAGAACCAAACTTACTCAGGAGGTCCTAACGTTAGGGCTCTCCTAGGTCCTAGAGCAGTGGTGGGTGTCATATATATTACATCAGAACTCCTAGATAATAGGGTAATATGACTTATACATCAACCCCTTTTATTAACACAAGGACTAATTGTGGCAGGCCGATAGGTTGTTGGTACTCAGTAAGTGCTACTAAGCCGAAAAAAGTAAGTGCCACCGTAGTTCTAATAGATAATCTGCTGTATGAGCATGTTGTGTACACTGTGGCCCAATAAATGAACATGTTGCCGCACTGTGTAACTGACCCAAGAAAATAGGTAAGGGTTGGTAGAGAATAGCTCTAGTAAAAAGAACACTGCACAGCCCACTATTTCCTCCTTTCCTCTCCCTGACCATCATCTTATCTCATTATCTCTCTCTCACTTCCCCCCTTCTCCACCTAATTTCTGCAAAGACTTGCACTCTATTAATTTATCGGCTATTGATTCTACTTTGCACTCCTCCCTCTCCTATCTCTGCTCTGGGCCAGACTCTGATAACCTTTTCAGGAACCTCAACTCTGCCCTATCTTCCTCTCTACATTGCCCTCTTTTTCTCTCCCATTCTCACCCTTTTAACCTCATACTCTGTCTAAACTGCCTACCACGCAAGCTGCATTCCTGTACTCATTCCTCTGACCGCCTCTGGAGGAAATCTCATACTCTCCCTCACATCCTTCGCTACAAATGTATCCGATCCTGTTTCAACTCTGCCCTCTCCCCAGACAAAACTAACATACCTTTTGTCACTAATCAACATTCACAAGTCTAATCTTTGCTGACACTGATAAGTGGGGATGGAGATACTGTAAACTCTGAAGGGACTGTTCAAACTGTGTGGTGATAAGACTAGCATACATATAGTACTTAATGGCACACTGTTCTCATACAGGGAAGTGTTCACTATTTATAATCAGGAAGATCTCTCATAGAATTATTATTTTTTCAATGAGAAACAACGTTAAATAAATAAATCTCCTTCAGTCTCTGTCCAAATATCCCTATCAATGTGTTCAGTGGCAATCTCTCGAGGGACGTGAAACATGGAAGTTACAGGTCACATGTGTGAAAAAAAAATGAACTGTATGCTATGGTGATTTTAAAAGAACATAGTGCCCATAAGTATTGTGACATATCTTGATGAGAACTAGATTTATTGCTGTAAACATTATCCAACGTCCGCAGGTTCACTTTAAGGAAAAGTGTGTGATCTGCATTAGAGAATATGCAAGAAGGATAAACACTGGACAGACACAGATTAAACAATACGGACGAAAAACATTTTGAAAAGTTTTATTATAAAGAATTTCAAACTATGTCCCCATAGTCAAATCGAGATAAAGAACTAAAAAAAAGCAAATGCCATTCTTTTGATTTTATGTTATAACATCTACAAATATTTCTTGTCCTTCTGAAAGATCTAAGCACGATACGTTAAGAACACAAAAAAAAGGCAGACTATAGTTGTTTCTACAAATCACTGGAAGGAATTTTGAGTCTTGGAAGAATTAATAAAACAATATTCTCCAACAAGAGAAACAATGGACAATTTAGCAAACAAACATATGTAACCCAACAGAAAGTATTATTCTATTATTACACAGATACTGTATATAAACACAAAACCTCTTTGATTCAGAATCGCATGTCTCATTATGAAACTCCCATGGCCTTTTATGTATAGTGCAAACTATGGAGCTTGCCTGTTTTTCAAAACCAAAAGTGTGAAGGACAACACTGACTGTTCATTGTATTCACCATTACCAAAGCGCAGCTGTCACTGTCAATTTTTTATTTAATGTAGCATGCATTTAAATTTTTAATTTCTTTAAAAAGACCTACTACTGTTCATTGAGTTCTAGATTAATATTCCTGCAGTGCAGGGGGGGGGGGGGGGGTGGGGTCAAGCTCTTAAGAACTGTGGAACAGTTTCAAAATATATTGTCACTGCCGAACTACCTACAAAGTACAGAACAAAAAGGACCATGACTGTATAGTAGTGTATTTTATTATTTTGTTTAATGAACGTTTCTATATGTAACCCATATCCCCCCCCCCTAGACTCATCTGACATCTCTAGGGTGTGTGAGGGCGGATTACATGTACTTAGAGGTGCGTACCTGTGTGGAACAGGAGGGCCTGAGTCTCCCGCGGTGGTGTGGGGGATCACAGGACCTGGCTTCAGGGGTAATCGCCTCCATGCTTTAGTGGTGCAGCGCCTCCATCCTCTATACTCCCAGGGATGTGGGATAGGACCTGTATAGAAGAGTGAACCCTGGTCCCAGGGTGGATACTCCAGAATCACACAACAGTCTTTGATGTAAAAGTATTGTCTCTCTTTATTTGTCAGATCAGCGCCTCTGGCAGAAGTGGCAGCAAGCAGCGACAACAACAACAGCAATGTCCCACTTATCACTCGACCCTCTGCCCTGTACAGGTCTTTCCTCCTCTCCTTCCCTACAAATTTATCCTCCGCGGGATGGTCTGAGCTGGGGCGTCAATACCCCACTGCCCACCTCAGAGGGTATCCTCTGGGTGGGGGATGGATTCTCCCCATCACCCCAGCATTGGGGTGAGGGGCATTGGTCCACCGGATCTATAGTGCTATCAGCTCTACTCAAGGTGACGGAGTCTCTCCTCTCCTCTCACTGGCATGCTCCAAGCTCAGACTCTGCTTCAGCTCTCTCTCCCTCCAGACTCTGCTTCAGCACACCTCAAACTCACACAGACTCACAGGAGCATCCCACTAAATAGAGACAGCCCCGCCTATAATGATGTCAGCAGACCCCTCCCCTGTGTCTCTGCCTGCACACAGCGTCAGGGGGCCTACCTCCATCAATCAAGTCAATGCTTGAAACGGGGGAAACCCATGATCACTACTGGTGCCTGCCCTTAATAGGACTTACCACAGTAGGAAGGAGATAGGTATAGCCGGTGCTGTTTACGGGGGGCCACATATATTATATATGAACAAGACTATTTAGTGTAACTGTCAATAACCCTTCTGAATTATTACATGAAAAAATAGAGTAAAGAAATGATGGCATGTAAAGCATCAGTGAATAACATTATTTTTTTCATGGAACCCCTGACAACCCCAAGGTTGTACAAACGTTCGAAACCACTGCTGTAGCTAAAAATATTATATAGAGATCATGTAAAAGTGCAACATTTAGAAATATGTAACGCGTGTTGAACTGATTATTCCTAATCTTTAATTTGTAAGAAAGATAGCCTTCATATGGCATGAACCCATACATAAAATAACTATATTTAAACCACAAACGTCCTTTTACACATCAGGGGGAATTGTCTGTTGATCCAAATATTTTAACACTTGTTTTCAATTATAGCCATAAAGTTTCATCAAATATTTTAAAATGTACCGAGCAACTAACAGTATAGCCAGTCCAATATTTATTTAGATTATTGTTACTCACTGAGAATCACAATTATGGATTACAAAATGAATCAACTCTTCACCTCTTAAAGTCTGCAAAAAACATTCTGGACTGTAATAGGAAGTGGAGACAAATGATTATGCAAAATGTTGCTTATATAGAAAAACGCAGTGTACCATACAGTTATATTTGTATCTGTATCCCTGGATATCTGCCAGTATAACTGTAGAACTGTATTCGGACATAAACATCGAACACTCGAAAAATACCAAAAACAAACTGTGCTGTAGATTTATCTGAAATTAACAAACATCTTGAAAAAAAGCAAAGATATTAAGGCCATATAATAATCAGAAATTAAATTTGTGGATCATTTTGTGGCACAAATGTTCCATGCTTATAACATTTATCTCAGTTAGTTTATCTGTAGTTAAAGTAATATGCAATTATTTCAATCATCAATTGAATTCTCTACTTTAAAGAAAAAAAGAATATATGGTATTCATTATTTGTAATGATGAAATTGTATATTTTGGGAATCAAGCAACAATAAGCAAATATTTTAAAGAACTGTAGTTAAAACAGCATTTCCCTCCCTCTCACAATTAACATGCATCTACAGTATGTAACACAGTACTGAATAAGGTGATGTATATGTTTGTCCTGGTTACTTTTGCAATTGGATTCACTTTTTTTTGCAAACCACAAATACAATAGATATTGGTATCACAGGATTATTTTTAGGGCATTAGTCTTAGTATTATAGCTTATTGTTATGCTATTTGTCCAAAATTGCTTGTAAAAGTTTACAAAACTCTCCTTGACTATATGCCTTTTAATGTATATAGTGTTTTTGGTATACTGTATTTGGATAACTTTGCAAATTGACTACTGATCTTGCAACATGCTACATTAACATTTGCCAGTGAATGACAATGCTTAATGTCTCAAATTCCCCTAAAGAAACCCCTACTGTGGATAACGACTCGAACTCCGTCTTACAGTGGAGCTTAAATGAGCACCATACAGATGAAGAAGGCAAACCTTGACTACACATATGGTCAACCATAAAAGTGATGTGTCCAGAAACATACATAACCGAGGGCACGCAAAGATGCACGCAAAAATATATATAAATATATAAGAATAAAGAATTTATTGTATACAATGACCAACACAAAAATAAGTAAAATCAGTTAAAATATATACAAGGCATAAAACAAAATGAATTAACTCCATATTAAATCACTCATCTAAGAAAATCTAAATAATACTTAATAACCTATACCAGAGAGCTATAGCTCGAGGGGAAGTTATATAGATATATACCAAGATATATCAAGATATATATATACCAAAGTACCCGGGTATGCAATGATAAATATTAAAACAATACATATTCTACTGTATATACATACTGTATAATATAAGAAACCTTAATATCACTCAGCACGACATATTCTGTAAATGGAATCAAAGGCAACGGCTTCAAAAATTCACAGGTACGGTATCACTGTATCATAGTAATCCTTGAAAAAATAAGGATGGGAATGATACCAAATGCCCCTGGTGGAGCAACGTGCAAAACGCACATTGGTTTCATCACCCACCCTCCCCCCACTACATTAGAGAGCTTGGCATGTGATGTGACTCCTGGTGCTATTACTTGCTTCTTTTGATCTCAGACATTGACGTTTGGTATCATTTCCATCCTTATTTTTTGCAAGGTCTATTATGATACGTTGATACCTGTGAATTTTTGGGACCTGTGCCTTTTAACCCATTTATTTGTCATGTGCTGTGTGATATTCATGTTTCTTATAGTAGATGTGTATACTGTACAATATTTATTGTTTCATATTCATTATGGAGTACCCTGGTTCTCTGGTATATATCTGTTGAGGGAGTGTATGTGACTTAGCCTCCTGAGCAATGGCTCTCTGGTAAAGATTATTATAAATTAGATTTTCTTAGAATAGTTGTATACTTTGGGGCTAATTATTTGTGTTTTGTGTCTTGTATATATTTGTAACTGTTTTTACTTATTTTTGTGTTTGTTGCTTTATCTGATAAATGAATAAATATTTTTTCACATACTGTATCTTTGAGCGTCTTCAATGTTTGAGGTTTCTGAACCCATCTCTTTATGGTTGTGTATATGTGTGTGTGTAGTCATGTGTTTTACCTCTAGAGGTGCGCCAGCATGGTTATAGGGTATAGATTGTGCTACTGTAGTTATTTTTCAATTGCTATAATTGGTTGCATTGCAGACTGATCTCTTAGTGTACAAGACATACCTTGCAAGACTCTGGGCCATATTTACAATAGTGTTAATTCACTACTGTATTGTATACTCTGAAAAGTCAGCTTGCACTGCCATCTGTCCCAAAAACATTTACTTCAATTATTTTTTTTTGGGGGGGGGCACCTTACAATGCATTGAAACAAATAGGATATAAGGTGCAAAAGGCTTTCCCATCAAAGCACGATCTGCGCTATTGCTTCCAAATCGTGGTACCTGCCATTAAAGTCAATGGTAGATATCACGGATCCGGGCCGCGATAGCACAGATCGTGCTTTGATGACTCTCGGCTACTTGTTAGATGCACTTTATGTATATTACGTTAGATGCACTTTATGTATATTACGTTAGATGCACTTTATGTATATTACGTTAGATGCACTTTATGTATATTACGTTAGATGCACTTTATGTATATTACGTTAGATGCACTTTATGTATATTACGTTAGATGCACTTTATGTATATTACTTTAAAGAGAAGAAACTCTGGGTACCTACAGTAGAAGTGGATTAGAATTACACATCCCATAATGCAACATGCTTATTTTTACTAAGCTAAAATATTGCATTATACTGATGGAAGCTACAATGTTGCTTTATAGTACAATTTACAGCTGTATGTAAATATCTACGTACTGTACCTTGCTGAATTTTGTTATTGTTTTATTGTCTTTTCCTAGCAATTTGAACCGCTAGTATAATTTTGTCAAACTGTAATTCTAATTCTTTTAACACTCTTACCCTGACATTAAACTTGCACTTACGATGAAGATACTTTATATAGGATGCATTTTTCACAGCTTTTAAAGTTATTGTTTTGCATAATTGTACCAATGTATTTTTGAACATTAAAAAAAAAAAAATAAGCTAAGCAGATATAATAATGCTTTGAATAACAATAAAGGATACATTCTTACTTTATTTTTTCAGATGCAAATATTAGCTTTGTTAGTACAGGCATACCCCGGTTTAAGGACACTCACTTTAAGTACACTCGCGAGTAAGTACATGTCGCTCAATAGGAAAACAGCAGCTCGTGCATGCGCCTGTCAGCACGTCCTGAACAGCAATACTGGCTCCCTACCTGTACCGAAGCAGTGCGCAAGTGGGGAGACTATAGAGCCTGTTACAAATGCGTTATTTACCTCAGTTATGCACATATATGACGATTGCAGTACAGTACATGCATCGATAAGTGGGGAAAAGGGAGTGCTTCACTTTAAGTACATTTTCACTTTACATACATGCTCCAGTCAAATTGCGTACGTTAATGAGGGGTATGCCTGTAAAGCACTATTTGGTGATGTAGACATGGTTAATGTATTCACAATGTAAATTAGTGTGAGCTACAGTAGTAGTGAAATGAAATAAAAAATAAAACCTTACTGCATTTATGAGAATTGTTCTATTACGTTCCTTATGCTCTTTCAAATTAAATATGATATGCATGTTTTATTCATAAGACAGAGCATTTAAACCCACTTAAACGCAGACGCATACACTGTATTTACAGTATGTGCCAGGACACATCTTTTCACAGACAAAATGGCTTCGTTGATGAACGTAAGCCAGCCTAATGCATGAAATCTCGTGGATGGCAAGTGGAATGCCATGGTTATATCATCGTTGTGGTTTGTGAATCAGAAATCAGACTGGGGCAAGTAAACATTTAAATGGAGACTTAAAAGTGTATTAAGAAAATTAGCTGTCTGTTTCTTTCATCTCATACACATACACAAAAAATAATACACCAGAATCTAGCAAACATTTCAGTCTTGATTATGATATCGCTGGGCATAAAAAGTACACCAACATTCCAAGAACATACATTGCATAAGATTACAAGGTTCCCTTCAAATAAAAGGCTATATATAGAAGCTATGAGAGTTAATTTGAATTAAAATGTTCTAAAGATTTAAAAACAATTGGCCCGATGCACATAGCTCCGTTAGCCTATTTAACGAAACTTTAACCAAAATAAACGTTCCATTAATCCTAATGCCTATTCACTAAAGAGAATAACATTATGATAACCTCTAGTTAACCACTGAAGTAAAGTATCAATACGTTTCTACGGACGTTAGGGTAACACATATGCAAATAAGAAGCTAACGACCTGTTAGGCCAACATCAGAAACCCACTAAACTCCATTAAGGTTAGCGCATGGACAAAACGTTATGATAAATAGGGCACACCTATCCTGCCATTAATCACAGCCAGACCATGATTATCCTTATGTTATTTCTAAGAACATTGGATAATATATTGCCTATGAAGAATTATCAATGTTACACTAATAAAAATACTGTTAGTCTAATATATTCTTAGATATAAGTGATGCACATGCTCACAGGTGAATGTTTTCTGTTCCTAACATTGCCTAAAGCATTCTTTAATTAATATAAAATATACAAACATGCCTACTGTATGTGCTGTGTATTTCTTTTAATATTAGCGTGCAAATGTGCATTATGTTTAGGTAACGCACATGTTACGCGGCTGGAACAAGTACGTTAATTGGTACGCAGGTTACATTTTTCCCAATGCGCATGAGCATTGTGTTGCTTACTGTTTCTCAGCACTATTAATGTACCCGCTAATGCATTTATCACTACGATACTGCTTTTGGTGATAGACACAATTTTTGCATATCATTAGCTTAGTGGGTACCCATTAAACTCATGGAAAATAATGTCTGTTACCTATTCAATGGAGCTTTGTGCATCTGGGCCAATAATGTTGCTTCTTGCTCTAATCAGAAACATGTGATGTCTGAAAATGTTAATGGTCAACCTAGTTCGGGACTGAAAAATAATTCAACACTTCAACAGCCACTTCGAATCTCTCCTTGATGGAAAATAACTACAGCGTGATATGATAATATACATAATGGGAACTTAACTCCATGGCACCTCATTAACAGCATGGGGTAATAGGTAACTGCCAAAACTCAAGATATATTTATTTTAATGTTAGGTTTCGGTTGGAGTTTTGTGGAGTTATGAAGTTATGATGCAGAAATCATTTGTGTGAAAAGATCTAACCATTTTTGTTGATTTTGAGAAGATTTTAAAATTGAGACTTCGCATCTCACAATTTATATTTATTACACTTGTACATAGAAGACTAAACGTGAATAATACAGATGAACCCTCATTCATGCTGCTTAATAAGGCTTATTAAATGCAAAAAAGGCTTTGCCTTCAGAAAGACTTTTAATACAAAATGTAAAAAAAAACCTTACAACTATCATATTTTGTGCATTATATTCACTTTGATAGTAGACTAATACACACAACTGTAGAGTGATCTAATGCAGATGAAAGTTATGATAGCAAATAATGCTGTGGTACAGTGTTCAGAAACATTAATCGGATATCAAAAGATCTTTCTTACTATATTTCAATATGCAAACAATGAATATACTGTAAGTAGATTAAAGCAATATAAAAATATTTTTCTTTATTATGACATTTTGAGTCTTAAGATTGAAGTGTCACAATTATGCTGATCCCCCCCCCCAAAAAAAAATGACCAGCAAAAGACCTCTTGTCTTCAGTTCAAGAAGTCTACTTAAACAATATGTCACTTCTGCATTTGAACCATTATGTGCATATCTACATCAAGGGTTGATACAAGGAGTCCACTGCAGATGAGATCATAAGAGAAAGATGATGCTGTGGTTTGTGGCCACCATTAGTGATCCAAAATGTGCAGCTCAAGTGTCTCGCCTACACATGTTGAGGCTTTTTCTCTGTAGTTTTCTTGACTACTGAATATATTTTTGTTCTTCATATATTCCTATTTAATACAATATACTTGCAGTTTTTATACCAAGGCAAACATGTGGCATTATAGGCAAAGTTCAGTGTTGACCAAATCACACAATGTCCATGATTGTTTAGTTATCTCTATGGTTATTTATATGTTAGTTGAGCTAAAAGATCCTACAGTTTTGGTGGTGATGTTATGTTTGAAGTCTATGAAATTCAATCAACAGCATAAAACAGATTTGCTTAATAGTAAGTGTTCCTGCCAAAAAAAAGCACTAGGATTTCCTCTTGTAGTCTGAATGAAAGTTCTTCCAAAAAAATATGGCGGCATTGCATTGTTTGGTTATTTTTCCCTTCTGTTTTGAATTAGAAGTCCAAAGGTCGAATCATCATAGTCGTTGTGCGTAAGGAGTAACTAGGGCCTTTGAAATAATGCCACTTTATTCCATTCAGTTTTCCATGATTTTGTCCAGCATTATAGAACATGCCATTCAGGTTAGAAGGACCACAAGCATCAAACCACCAACCTGAAGAAATGTAAAAGAAAAAAAATAATGAAAGTTATTAATGCATTCAGATGGAGTTGACATGAAAAGCGCCAATTTCATGTTGTGTCAATTTGCATCAATTGAATTTGTCAAGAATCTAAATCGTGCACATTATGGGGAATGGATTGTGGAACAGTAAACGATGGCTTCGTGCAACATTATAATGGTAACATACAGTATAGTAATACTTTGCCAATGAACTATAACTAAAACTATAACTTGCTAATTGTATCATTCAAATTCATTAGGTATTTGGTGGGGTTACAGTATTTTCACCCACCTCTATAAAGACATCAGATGTAAAATAACTCAATAATCATCATATTTACTAGTAGAGCAGATTGTCACAATAGAACATTTTAGCATGGAGTTATGAAGTAAATTGTGTCACCTCCATATATGTATATGTGCTTAGTTTGTATATAAATTAGCATTGCCATGTACACCTTTGCCATGGTCTATAACCCCCTGAAGAAGCAAACTGGTTAACCAAAACAAATTGAAATATATACAGTATACAGGCCTAATCATGTAAAAGTGACATAATATATTTGAACTGTGTAATTACAGAACGTGTCTCTATTGGTAGAACTGATATAACTACAGTGCATCATTTCTGAATTGTATATTGATAAATTAATTTTAAACTGCTATTGACAAAAAAAGTCTTGCACTGTAAATTCCATGAATGTCACATGTATCTTTATCCTCACTAATGTACTCAATAAGCACAAAAGTCTGTAAGATACAGTATATTGCATGTCATTTTCAACCGGAAAATAACATGGAGCTGTATAAGAGAAACAATGACTATTACCTTGTGTTTGTTTAATCGCAATATTTTAGTTCAAATTACAGTATACGAATAAAAGTTTAGAATATATAGTCTCAATTTCCACTGCTTATTCATGAACTAAACTTCAAGGTTTTAGGTGGAGTTTACATTATTTATCAACAACAAAAAATTGCTTCAAATGTAGCACTCATAAAAATATGCAGCTTAAATTGTATTATAAATAAATTATTATTATCATCTATTTATAAAGCACCACCATATTCCGTAGCACAGTACAACAGGGTTGGAGGATTAAAACAATAAAATATCAAACGTTAACATACATTGTTACAGTAGGTACGGGCGGCACTGCCCCAAGGAGCTTGCAATCTACTGTATAAGGAACGGTAAGTTTGGTACTGTATGTTACGGATAACTGCTTGTTAATAGAAGGAGTTGGCATTGGGGAAGAAGTAAGTGGTGTTGTGCAGAGGTAGAGCTGTGAGTGCAGGTAATGTGTAAAGGAAATGCTTCAATATACATCAGAAATATTATAAACTTTGGCTGCCATATTTGCTGCAACTCTGTGTTGTTTCTAAGCAAGTCTGAGGTGAAATAAAATCAGCTAAGGAGCAAACAGACCCCACAGCAGCAATGCAGGGGTGGGAGGAGGGAGGGTGAGGTGGGGGGGGGAGGGTGAGGTGAGGGGAGGGGGGGGGGGCGGGAGACGAGGATCTTCAGGTCTTTCAAGCTGTGTCTGCCTTTTCTGATGATATTAACCCTATTGTTAACTGCTATTGTCTTGCCTTCAAATACATTCTGGGCAGCTACCCATCTACCTGAACAAGCTCCTCACCCTTACCACACGCAGCACTTATCTGAGATCTGACTCCAAAAGACTGTGCATGGCCCCAAGGTTCAGCAAAGTATCCGGCCGCTCCTCCTCCTCTTACCGTGCACCCCAAAACTGGAACAATCTACCGGAGACTCTCAGATCTACCACCAGTCTAAGTTCTTTCAAAACTAAAGATGTCTCACATTGTAATCTGGTCTGTAACTGTTACATACGCCTATAATATATATTATCTTTAACTGTGCATACAATGTCTTGTACAGTATATAATGTACTGTATAACCCTGTTCACTTATGTAACTATGTATTTGTAATAATGTATTATTTGTCATCATAACTCTGTGCCCAGGACATACTTGAAAACAAGAGGTAACTCTCAATGTATTACTTTCTGGTAAAACATTTTATAAATAAACCCTGTCCATACTGGCTTAGTGGACAGAAGCAGTGAAGGTGAAGTATATTGGGAGACTGTCTTGGGGAACCGCCTTTGGTGCGACTCAAGTATTATTTGTAAGAGTGTGAGGTTAATAAATAATAAAAAAATATTTAGTAGTACATACTGCTTGCATTATCTTTTCTTGTAACACTAACTGCACAATGCATGGAAGAATACAGTCTGTCTGTTACTCATCCCTCAATTAAATGTCATTAAAACTCCAAATCTCCTGCAAACATTTTACCTAATCTTGAACAAAAGACTTCATATTTAAGTACTTTTTGAGACTACCCCATCACTTAAAGAAAATGCATTAATTATTCAGCAAGCCATAAATGGTCACTAGTGGGGCTGTTACATGTATTCACCCTTTTCAGTATTAATAAGTCAGTACTTACTGACATTTCCTACTCAATGTGAAATACATTGATTTTGTTTTCTATCCCTTTTTTAAAATGTGTACCATTTGAGGTCCTTATTAGAGTTGTGCAAATATCTTTCAAATGAGCGGTGCAACATTTTTAACTATGTTTTTTCCGTAATTAAATGTTTTTTGCAAATTGTTTCAAAAAGCTTCATGTATTCACTCCTTGCTTGGGAATGCACCAAATAGACTTTGCAATACTAAATGCATTTTTTGACAGATTACAGCCCTACAGTATATTGTGTGACTTTTGACAGAATTTTGTGAAAATTGCTCATGTGAAATATATTAAAATGGTGTCTGGTTTACAAACACTGCAAAAAAAAATGCATATCTCTAGTTTTTATGGAATGACTTATGATTTTAGTGGTTTTCTTCTACCGGTAGATCCTTTTAGTCATTCTCCTCTGGACTACTTCTCTTTTTTTCAAAACAGCTGTTTTAAAAGTGATTTGTGATAAGGTTGCACGCTAACTGTGAAAGATAAAATCGCCCATTGTAACTTCTACAATGTAGTTTTTCACAAATGTTTCAATCTATGTTTTCAATTAAACTAAAAGGCACAATTCAAACCTCAAGTACTGTATCAAACTTCAAATCTCAACCCCTTCTCACGGATTTTTGTTTCTTGGTCATTCATCTAACAGTGACAGCTTATTGTTTATCTCCTGGGAGACGGCAAACAATTTTATTTTAACACCACTGGATACAGGGGACTAATGGATTCATACGCAAACTGTATGTTAACACTGTCCAGTGTATTCTGAAATAATAATTGTGAAGTTATTACTGTAGATAGCTTTTTGGTAATGTCGTTTGTGTTCTTACTTGTAAGTAACACTTCATGATAAAGTCTGTAGGGCCAAATTTATGCCAAATACATTTGACACGTTTCTACAGTGGCGGCCGCCTTTAACCTCCTGCGGCCGTTTCCCCGTGATTTTTAAAATCGCTGGCAGATGCGGCATGTTTTCGTCTGTTTTGGGCGCCGCGGGCGCTTTCGATGTTTAGCGCCATTAGTGCTGTCTGGTGAATGCGGCTGACGCGCGGCAAAGTCCGTGACAAACGGAAAACCTCCCAGAATTTTTTCGGGGATGTAGGAGGATAAAAGGGGCCGCAACAGTATTTTCATACAGTATAATTAAGCATGTGTTGATTATGTGTTGATTATGTGTTGATTATGTGTTGATTGTGTGTTGATTGTGTGTTGATTGTGTGTTGATTGTGTGTTGATTGTGTGTGTGTGTGTGTGTGTGTGTGTGTGTGTGTGTGTGTGTGTGTGTGTGTGTGTGTATACCGGTATATGATGCATGAATGGTGTATGTTGCATAGATGTGTGTATATGCGTGTGTGTGTATATGATGCATGGATGGTGTGTATGTGTGTGCGTGTGCATAGGGAATAGGGAAGCATGCTTTAAACTGGTTTCAGTCCTACCTATCAGGTAGATCCCAACATGTGTCCATCTCAGGCTCTAACTCCAACCTCTTGGATATCACCTGTGGTGTCCCGCAAGGCTCTGTTCTGGGGCCCCTACTCTTCTCAGTGTTCATCAATCATCTTTCCACAGCTCGTAAGGAAGCTTCAATACACATGTATGCAGATGACACAATCCTATATGCACACAGCCATAGCCTCTCCGACCGTGAACCCATTCTTCAGTCTGACTTTTTGAGACTCGAAAACTGGATTTCCCAAAATAAACAGTTTTTAAACACTGACAACACTGTAACAATGGTACAGGCATACCCCGCTTTAACATACGAAATGGGACCGGAGCATGTATGTAAAGTAAAAATGTACTTAAAGTGAAGCACTACCTTTTTTCCACTTTACAATGCATGTACTGTACTGCAAACATCATATATGTGCATAACTGATGTAATAACGCATTTGTAACCAAAATAAATACAGTAGGCTTTATTGAAATAAAATCTTTAATGTCAGCTGATTTTTCTTATGTGCTGACAGATACAACATGGATGAATGGAAAATTATTTTAAAAATATGTATGAAGGATGAAGGAGAGGGCATATCTTCTACTGTACAGTATTTTTACTGAAAGGGCATGAAGGTGAGGTGCATTTATTTGACTGACTGATATATTTTTGGGACTTATTTTTTGTGACTTTGGTGAAAACAATACAGTACAATACTGTACAGTGTTTTACAATGCTGTGCTTGCTTAGGCCGTGCGTATAGTGCCCGCGACCGGCGACATCACACATCCCCGCTAGCGAAAGTTATATTTCGCTTTGCGGCGGCATCGCAGACTCCCGGACATTTGATTTGTTCAGGGGCTGTCACGTGAGGTGACTGCCCTTGAAAATCAAATATTCCCGGCTTCCAAAGTCCGCTCCGTCGCATTGCCGCTCTCACGCTTACTATAAGCGCACGCGGCGGCGGCAATGTGTTTGTTTTTGGGCGGCATCGCCGGCACTATACGCACGGCCTTACTCAGGTCCTTGATCAGCTTGGCTTACACGCACGCACTCCCTCAGTCACGCACGCACTCCCTCAGTCACACAATCTCTCACGCACTCCCTCAGTCACACA
>WSYH01003585.1:0-64858 GCA_036426205.1 Ascaphus truei | reverse complement strand
CAAGAAATGGTGACAGATGAAGATAGAAGAAGGTGATTAAAGAAAGAAAAAAGAAGATTTGGGTACCTTTGCTGGATCTTCATGGCGGATGGCATCGGATGCTGTTGGAGGCCTTCAAGGTACGTGAGCTTCCTGTTACCCCGGGAGTCGGAGGGCCACCGCTTCTAATGGTAAGTAATATATTGAATGTTTGTAAATGTCTCTTTTTACAGGTTTTTTCATTGGATGTGATTTTTTATTTTTTGGGGGAGGCACATTGACTGATAATATATGAATCTGTACCACTTTAGGGTACAGATTAATACATTATTATTACAATATTTGGGGGGCATTTGTGGCTTGGTATTGCTGTTGGTTTTTTTAATGTCAGTTTCTTAGGTGGATGTGATTGGTTTTTTTTTTCATGCTTAATGGTAATAAAATGTTTGCGGTTGGTGTTCGTTTGTAGTTAATGTTGTATTATGTTGGCTGATGTGTTTTATGGTTCTTTCAGAGATTGAATGTATTTATTTGTCTTTTAATGTTAAATTCATTAATGTTGTTGTAATTCATTGGTTTGATTTGTTAGTGTTACTATTAATTTTGAGTTGGTTTAGGAATTAATTGGTTTAATTGGTTAATGGTTTAATTAATTAATTGTTGATGTTGTTACTGCTTGTATTGATTGGATTAGCTGGCTACTGTTTTTATTTACTTTATTTAGGTATGCTAATGCAGTGTTTAATAATGGGCAAATAATCTACTGTATTATCCATATCTGGATACTAGTTATTTTGCACATTATTATACTGTATGTGTTAGAGGGGTGTATTTAATTAGAAATAATGTTTAGTATTTTTGTTGGCACAACATTGGTAGTGCAGGCCCGCGGGTACCCCGGGACGGCCGCAGGGTCAGCCGGGGACACCCGCGCGACCCCCGGCCTCCCTCGGGGACACCCGCCGGCCTGTTGTATTGGTTTTGCGCCTGCAAAAAGGTAAATAAAGAATTGTTTCTAAGTCCTGCTTTTTTTATCACCGGCCTTTATCTGGTGAGCTTTGTTCAGCGCAACTTTCACGTACGATCAGTTTGCGTTGCTTAGTGAATCCCGCAGAAGGGCAGGATTAAGCGCAAACAGCTGATCGTACGAGCAAAGTTGGACTTAGAAAAAATTTCAAGGAAAAGCCCGTTTTAGAGCGCAAAGTGCCTGTTTGCACGGCTTAGTGAATAGCGCTCGGCGGAACTTCACGTTCTAAGAGCACTTTGCGCTCTTAAAACGACTTATCACTGCTTAGTGCATAGCCCCCTATGTATGTAACTATGTGTCACAGAATAATATAAACCATAGTTGCTATTAAATCTCTATATTCACGATGTCTTTAAGAGCAGACTCCTTTTGACAAGAATGGCTCAGTATTGTACGGCTGTCACACTGTATCACTTGAACGTTTGATACTATACACGTTTTTTTTCTTCACATACTGCGCGTTGCACTTACTACTCAGGACCAAAGTGACATGTCAGTGACATGTTGAAGGTGTCACATCTGGGTGATTCATACCTTTTTAGAAAAATATCTGACACCTGTACGTATTCTTAAATCAGTCAGTTAATTTGTAAACATTGTGAGCTTGAGAGGGGTTAGGTTTCCTCTGGCTGCTCCCTTTTTGTGTCTGTGTTCAACAAGAGTTTGCACAGGAAAAATCCCCCTTCTCTCCCTTCTTTGTATCGTCAGTTATATCCAAGTGCGTGGATAATGTATTTATGAGCTATGGAATACTAGGGTATTAACCTACGAAATGCTCTGTACTGCTAGGATAAGGCACCCTCTTATTCCCCCACAACAGGTGCCTCATTCATTGCACTTATACATGGTACAAGCACATTCATTTGATAAGACTTAGGTGGGGTTATGTATTAAACTGCTATAATGCCGATCGGGATGGTATAGCACAGAAACTCGCATGGACTTTAGTGGGACATTCTGAGCGACAGCGCCCTGATCGGAGTTTCATGGACATCCCCTTTACAGCAAATGAACTCTCTGATTGAATTGGGAGGCAAAGCTATGCTGCGTATTACTGTATTGTATTGTATGTCTTTATTTATATAGCGCCATAAATGTACATAGCGCTTCACAGTAGTAATACATATCATATAAATAACAAATAATATAAATAACAGATCATGGGAATAAGCGCTTCAAACATAAAAGTAACATTAAGGAAGAGGAGTCCCTGCCCCGAGGAGCTTACAGTCTAATTGGTAGTTAGGGAGAACGTACAGAGACAGTAGGAGGGAGTTCTGGTAAGTGCGTCTGCAGGGGGCCAAGCATTATGTATCGTGTTCAGAATATCCACAGTGCTATTCGTATGCTTCTTTATGCAATTGTGTCTTAAGGTGAGTATTAAAGGTGGATAGAGAGGTTGCTAGTCGGGTACTGAGGGGAAGGGCATTCCAGAGGTGTGGGGCAGTCAGTGAAAAAGGTTTAAGGCGGGAGAGGGCTTTAGATAAAAAGGGGGTAGAGAGAAGACATCCTTGAGAAGATAGATAAAAAGGGGGTAGAGAGAAGACATCCTTGAGAAGAACGCAAGAGTCTGGATGGTGCATAACGAGAAATTAGGGCTGAGATGTAAGGAGGGGCAGAAGAGTGTAAAGCTTTAAAAGTGAGGAGAAGAATGGAGTGTGTGATACGGGATTTGATCGGAAGCCAGGAGAGGGATTTCATGAGGGGAGATGCTGAGACAGATCTAGGAAAGAGTAGAGTGATTCTGACAGCAGCGTTTAGGATAGATTGTAGGGGAGACAGGTGAGAGGCAGGAAGGCCGGACAGCAGGAGGTTACAGTAATCAAGACGGGAGAGAATGAGGGTCTGAGTCAGAGTTTTAGCAGTTGAGTAACAGAGGAAAGGGTGTATCTTTGTGATATTACGGAGGAAAAAGCGACAAGTTTTAGAAACGTTTTGAATATGAGGGGCGAATGAGAGGAATCAAGTGTAACCCCTAGGCAGCGTGCTTGGGCTACTGGGTGAATGATCGTATTTCCAACAGTATGTGGAAGGAGGTAGTAGGGCCAGGTTTGGGAGGTAGTATAAGGAGCTCTGTTTTTGCCATGTTGAGTTTAAGGCGGCGGATGGCCATCCAGGATGATATAGCAGAGAGACATTCAGAAACTTTGGTCTGTACAGCAGGTGTAAGGTCAGGGGTTGAAAGGTAAATTTGTGTGTCGTCAGCATAGAGGTGATATTTAAACCCAAAAGATGTGATTAGGTCACCTAGAGAGAGTGTGTAGAGAGAAAAGAGAAGGGGTCAGAGGACAGACTTACTGCACACTTTTACCTGTCAGAAGCTGTATAGTAATAGCCATTGGTATGTAACAGCAGCACTTGCTACCATTATACATTGTTTTTATGTTTCTTTTAAAAAGGCTAAAAAAAAAATACCTTCCTCATACTGTTTTATTTTTCCTGTTTATTTTTAATTTCAGCATTGGGATTTCAACTGTCACTAATTCCAGACGTCTCCTATAATTCCAATGAAACATGGTATACCCTCACCCCCTCGCCCCCTCACCCTCACCCTCTCACCCCCTCACACCCTCACCCCCACTCCCTGGGATAGGACGGCCAATGAGAACGGAGACCAGACACACACAGATCCAGGAAAACCTTCCAGTTATAACAGAAGCAGCACAGACATGGACGGAGCGGAATGAGAGGGTGGCTGCGCGTGGCAGGACGGAGCGGAATGAGAGGGTGGCTGCGCGTGGCAGGACGGAGCGGAATGAGAGGGTGGCTGCGCGTGGCAGGACGGGGCCTCTTTGGCTCACGTCATAGTCCTGGGTTTATATTTGCTAGTAAATGGTTTCCTTCCCGTACTAATGCTGAGACAGCTGTAAGACTGCTGTTAGAAGAAATGAATATAAAATATATACCCTACCATGAAAATATAGCATCTGCCAGCCCCTCCATTAGATGCCCCTTTGTGTGAATGAATGAGACATTTGGAGGCTGTGTTATGGAACAATAATGGGAGCAGTGGAGGAAAGAGAGTCCAATGCTACACATTATAATAGGGTATATTTAATTATGCCTCTCTTTTCTCCAAACTAGAAATGTAGTTTTATACCTGGAGGTCTGAATCGCATCTACTTAGAAAAGCAGTCCTGACAAATATAGCTGATATTGAAGAAAACGGAATAATGAACCCAAAGACGGTCTCTGTCTCTGAAATGACTGACGGACGTCATAGCCCGAAGTGACCTGGCCAGTCAATATAATTATCTCTTTCCTGACAGGATTCATCACGTTCATCACAGAATTGATCTTTTTAATATCACTTGATAGCTGCTTGTAATAAAGTTTTCCTTTGCAACAATATTCATGTAATTAGTGAATAAGGGTAGATTGATAGATTGATACGTTGACAGCTGGAGCAGACTGAATGCCACAGTTACAATTATAAGGTTTCTCAACCAAAACTGATACATTACTATGTATGTGCTGTATAGTGTTAAACAAACAGCTGCAATCCATACACTCAATGTTACCAATGCATGGCGTGGCTATACAGCCAGTCCTCGGTTATCGAACGGGACCCGTTCTGGAAGTAGCGTTGGATGGTGACACCGCTGTAAAGTGAGTCCTATGTTAATCAGTGGCGGTGAGCGTTGGATAACGCATTCAGGTCTCGAAAAACGGCCTGTGGGGTGGCATTGTAAAGCGTTGGATATGCCATCCGTTGTAAAGTGAAACGTTGGATAGGGAGGACTACCTGTAATAGACATTTTATACCACAGGAGGGCGCATGTGGCATCATTTTCTCGTTCAATCCCTGCAAACACTGTTATACAGGTTATCCAACGCTATCCAACGTGTCACTTTACAACGGATGGCATATCCAACGCTTTACAATGCCACCCTTAGGGCTGTTTTTCGACGCCTGAATGCGTTATCCAACGCTCACCGCCACTGATTAACATGGGACTCACTTTACAGCGGTGTCACTATCCAACGCTACTTCCAGAGCGGGTCCCGCTGGATAACTGAGGACCGCCTGTACTATTAATACATTGTTGTAAGGAGCGTTGTACACCTATTACACCGAAAGGAGAGGCATTGTCATTATCTCACATGAGACTCAGCAGTTCTTAGTATGATAAAGAAAAAAGACTCTAATGAGACAAATGATAATATAATCCTCATTTTTTTTCCCCCCAGTCTAAAAACATAATCCATTTGCTTCCAGAGAGGCCTGCAACGCATTGCTTTGGTTAAAGCCTATCACAATATTTTATAATAGTACATTTTACAGAAAAGCAAAGAATGATTTATACTATTATAATTTTATTCCTATGGAGTAACAAATATTTAAAGAGGATTTTAAAATACACTTTAATATACAATAAATAAACATAATATGCTGGGCCCAGTTCAAAAAATGAAATACCATTACACAGATTTGAATTTGCAATGTTCTTATGAGATAACGAAATAAAAGGCATCAGTATTAGCTGCAACATTAACAACATAGGAGTTTAGCGGTGAAGGTACATTCTTCACTGAACATGTTAACACAAACTTATAGTTTATAAATAATTACATTAAAAAAAATACTAAATACCTTAGTACAGAATTGAACTCACAGCTTCAGAGGGGAGAAGGCCCGAGCAGCCATGTGTTTAGATTCCAGAAATGCTATGTGGGAGTTTGAATCCCTTATGCTGCTACAGGAACCAGGTTGACATGGACTCCACTCCAGTAGCTAAAGTTTTTAGAGCTCAGTGACCTACAGTCTGTAATATTTGTATCAATATATTATAGGGATGTAACCCCCTTTTGGGATTGCCATGGCCTTAAGGGGTTAACTGCGGGCCCACACAGAGTAACTTCCCTTTACATGGTGCCGGGGTGACTGAGCAGATGTTAAGTCCCGCTCACTTCTGCCTGGAGACAATGATAGCAATACAGACCGGCGCCTTAATGTCCAAAACTGAAATGAGTCCAAAGATGTACTGCAGTGTCCAAAACGCTGATCCGGTGGAAGGACTGCAAACTCCACAACAGCACACGTGGTATTATGCAAGGGAGATAAAGAGAAAGATCATAGCGTGACACTGCAATCTAAAAACATATAACTCATACATACAAGACATACATGACTAACAACACTGACAGAAAGGCTGACAATAAAACAGAGATTTATTTAGACAATAACTAAAAACGGATAGAGCTATGAAGCAGGTCTAGGGTCCAGTGTGTAAAACTGGAATCCTACTTACAGCAATCCAGAAAGGTACAAGCGGTATGTGTGATATGCAGTTCTTTTTCAGCTTCTCCTGGGCGCGTGGTGCTGCTGTAATGGCCGCCGGCGCTTCCTCCGGTTACTCTCGGGCTCGGCGTCCCTGCAGGCCAAACCTCGCGAGATTTTTCGTCAGAAATTACGTCACTCGCTAGGTGGAGCTACTCGCCGCCGCTTACTCCTGTCTGCACGTCTACACCATTCGCAAGAGCTAGAAATGGATGCTGTGGTCTGCTCCTTTGCTGCTCTCTATCCAAATGATCTCTAAAACACCCAACGCGTTTCGTGCGCATGCGCACTTCTTCAGGGGATAATTAGCACAGTCCATGGTTGCCTTTTGTAGTGGCAGGTGAAACCCAATTGGTGGAAATAAATTGTCTTTACACATTCATCTTGGGCTATTATAATTGGTTGATTGACCTGTCAATCATGGCTGTGCTAAACTATGGCAGCCTAACATACATAAACAACATTTACACAACATTTAACAAAAATTCTACATACATAAAACTGATCATGCATATTATCCTAACATACAAAGTGTGAAATTAGTATAAATAACTCCAGATAGTTACTTATCCTCTATTCATGTTAAAAAGCTCGCACCGGAAACTACATACTTTTAAAATCTAAGATGCAGTTAGGGGTGTCTTATAACTAAAACTGTACTATACCTCTACAATTATTTATTCCTTGTCATTACAGAGCGTACCCTATGATAAGGGACGTTAACAAAATCAAGAGAGTGGTCCAGGCCCAGGCATGAATCGACAGTGGAGAAACTTTCCAGGATTGCATCTTCACTGATGAGTCTACTGTTTCACTGGAGAGATTTGCCACCTTTGCCTTCCACAAAAAAAGGTCGCATATCTATATAGCCGCGTCCAAAACACCCAGTGAAGATGCATGTTTGGGGTGCCATCTCTAGGATGCATCGTCATCTTGGAGCTGCATTGCCATAATACAGTGAGCCATTTAAAGTAAGCTTTTAAGTGACAAGTTATAGTTAGACTATAGTTAATATACTTACTTTCTTCATGCAAGACCAATAACCTCAGCAGATATGACATGGATCTAATTGCATTCTCTTCACAGGTATGTTCCTGATGTGCAAGTCCTATTTAAAAGATTGACTCTGGCCTTTAGCATTGATATAAGTATGTTCCTGATGTGCAAGTCCTGTTTAAAAGATTGACTCTGGCCTTTAGCATTGATATAAGTTAGTATGTTTGAATATCAAAAGGTGTTTTTGTTTTGTTTTTGTTTTTTTCCCCTCTTAACTCTGTGCTGTTAATTGACCAACTGGAACAAGCAGATTTATTGGGGCGGGGGGAGGATCATGTGACTGCTTTAGATGTATAAAACCAATACCCCTCCTGCATTTGCAGAAACTGAATTGCCATGATATAGTGAGCCATTTAAAGTGAGCTTTTAAGTGACAAGTTATAGTTAGACTATAGTTTGACTAGAGGGGACTGGTGACTGCATCTTTCTGCAAACTCCTTTACTCAAGACAACAAACGGTAAGCTATTCAGATCACACTATGACCCCATTCTTGCTAACCTGCATATTTTAACCCCCCACCCCTTTACAACTTATTTCACTGCAGCCTCTCCCAAAACTGACTGCACAATACACTGAAACCCTGAACTGACTCTAGCATTGCAATGCACCAAAACATTTGACAAGGAACAGGCACACCCCTGCTGTTTAGTCTGCACACACTCACTTTGCTCACAACAGCTCCATGCAGCACTGCCTACCTCTGGCATCATGAACCTGCTATGTATCTTAACTTTTTTCTTTCTCCTGGCCTCATGGAGATGTTACTCCCTCTATCCACTACAAACTCCTCCATCCTGGCCCAAACCCAACATCATCATACACCCTGAACTACTCAAAAGCCTTGCACTATCTACTAAATGATGGTGGAGAACTCTAAAAAGCAGCACACCAACCACTTCTCACTCTAATGGCAAACACCAAAAATGTACTACTTCCAAACAACTACCCAAATTCCTATTCGTACTGTTACTCTCGTTAGCAGGTGATATTGAACCTCACCAGGTCCTCCCATTCCAGCTCTGTCCCATGCCCCTGAGAATTCCACCTTTAAATTCCAAAAAGGGTTATCTGTCGCCCATATAAACATCCGGAGTCTGCTGCCCAAACTGGACGAACTAAGGTCATGGTGCCTTATGCATAAACCCAAAGCCATCGTTCTCACAGAAACATGGCTAACCCATAAAACCCCTGATGCAAATATCGCCATTCAGGGATAATCCGTTTTTAGGAGAGATAGATCAAAGAGAGGAGGAGGGGTGTTATTTTATATTGCAGACACCTTACAATTTACACTGTTAAATTCCCCCCCAAGCCCACCCTCTTTTGAAATTCTAGTTGGCAAAATCTGCCTCCCCTTTTCTAAGCCCATCTTGCTTGCTGGCATCTACGGCCCCCCTAAAGCCCCTCTACACTCCCTGACTGATATCACCCATTTTCTGGGCTCCATTTCCTCTCTGAATAAGAAGAGTGAGCTGCTAGTTCTTGGGGATTTCAACTTCAATTGGCTTGACCCTAAAAACCACAAAATTCAGATACAACTCAAGTCACTTAACCTATCACAACTCATTTCCCAAACCACACGGATAAACCTGAAATCGCATAACTATTCCTTGCTAGACTGGATTCTCTCCTCAAACCCCAGCAGAATCCAATCCTCTGGCATCCTTCCTGACATTTTCAGTGACCATGCAATAGTGTAATGTGTAAGGAAAATTAAACCGCCCCATTCAAGCCCTAAAGTTCTCCTCACTAGAACATTTAAAAACTTTAACCCACAACAGTTTCTGGATGACCTTACCAACTGCCCATGGCACAGAATCGATTTAATTCCCGACCCTGATTCTGCGCTCAACTATTTCCAATCCAAGTTCTTAAAACTCTGCGATACCCATGCTCCACTATGCAAAATAAGGGTACGGGGGGCCCACCTTCCATGGGTTACAACTGACCTTATTGCACTCTACCAGCTCAGGGATACCTTGTGGAAAAGCTACAAAGTAACTGGCAGTATCAAGGAACTCAATCACTACAGATGCCTGTGGAACATGTGCACAAGGCAAACAAGGCATGCAAAAGCACAATATTACTCTGACAATCTCCACCAAAATACATCAAACCCAGTTAACTTCTGGAAGGTTATCAACAATATATTCCAGCCTCCTAACCATCAACAACCAAGTAATATCACTAAGGGGGATATTACTCTGACAAACCCCACTGACATTGCAAATGCATTCAATGATTACTTTGTGGGGTATGCCACTAACTTATTAGCGAAACGCAGCCCAAACCACAAACCTGAATCTCATCCTGGGAGTACCCCTATAGTCCCACCCCCTCCCAACACTGCCCACAATTTTCAATTTGGCCCAGTATCTGAAGAGGAGATTATACAAGCGCTCCTCAAACTAAAACTAAGCAGCCAATGTGGACCTGACTTACTACAATCTAGGTTCCTACGACTTGGTGCCCCAGCCATTGCCAAACCAATTGCGTCCATAGTCAACAATATCCTGTCTGCAGGCCATATCCCTAAGACCTGGACAACTGCCAGAGTTGTCCCAATCTTCAAAAGTGGGGACAAAAACACTGTCTCAAACTACAGGCCAATCTCACTTCTCTCAATTCTATCCAAAGTCATGGAAAAATGTGTCCACTCCCAATAAAGCGAATCTATACCAAGACAAATTTCTCTAGCCAATTCCAATCTGGGTTTAGTCCCAAACACTCAACCGTAACTACACTGCTAAAAGTTTGCAATGAAATCCAGTGTGGAATGGAACGGGGACAACTCACTTGTGCAATTTTCCTAGATTTTGCAAAGGCTTTTGACACAGTTGATCATGCTATCCTGCTTAACAAACTCCAGAGCTCCGGAATAGTGAAGCATGCTTTAAACTGGTTTCAGTCCTACCTATCAGGAATATCCCAACATGTGTCCATCTCAGGCTTTAACTCCAACCCCATGGATATCACCTGTTTTGTCCCGCAAGGCTCTGTTCTGGGGCCCCTACTCTTCTCAGTGTTCATTAATGATCTTCCCACAGCTTGTAAGGAAGCCTCAATACACATGTATGCAGATGACACAATCCTATATGCACACAGCCATAGCCTCTCTGACCTTCAACACATAATTCAGTCAGACTTTTTGAGACTCGAAAACTGGATTTCCCAAAACAAACTGTTTTTAAACACTGACAAGACTGTAACAATGGTATTTGGGACCAAGACTAAATTTTAAAGCTTCCAGTGACTGAGCTCCAGATTAGAACCAACGCTAACACCACCCTAAGCCCTGTCACTAGTTTTAAATACCTGGGCTTATGGTTTGACTCCCACTTAACATTCAGGATGCACATTGATACCCTGACAACCAAGACCTATGCCAAACTAGGGGTACTTTACAGGAACAAATCCTCCCTAAGTCTCCTGATCAGAAAGCGTATCGCACAGCAGATGCTAATGCCAATTATTGACTATGGAGACATAGTATATGGCTCAGCACCTCAAACCCACCTTAGCAAACTTGACACCCTCTACAATTCAATTTGTCGTTTTGTTCTCCAATGCAACTACAACACACATCACTGCGAAATGCTCAAAGAACTAGATTGGTCATCAATAGAGTCTAGGCGCAAAGTTCACCTTTCCTGTCTTGCCTTTAAATTCTTCATGGGCAAGCTACCCAGCTATCTGAACAAGCTCCTCACCCCTACCACTTGCAGCACTTATCACCTGAGATCAGACTCCAAAAGACTGTTCATGGTCCCAAGGCTCAACAAAGTATCCGGACGTTCCTCCTTCTCCTACTGTGCACCCCAAAACTGGAACAACCTACCAGAGACTCTCACTACCACCACCAGTTTAAGTTCTTTCAAATCTAAGGCTGTCTCACATTTTAATCTGGTCTGTAACTGTTTCATACGCCCATAATATATATTTTCTTTAACTGTGCACGCAATGTCTTGTATATAATGTATACCCTATTCATTTATGTAACTGTATTTGTAACCATGTATTTTTTTTTTTACTCTGTGCCCAGGACATACTTGAAAACGAGATGTAACTCTTAATGTATTACTTCCTGGTAAAATATTTTATAAATAAATAAATAAATCTTTGAAGGTACAGTAAAATGTATGTCACACGCTTTTGCCTTACGCACTGTACTGTACTAGTTTGCAGTTTTTTGAGCACTTTTCTTTTCTTGTTATAGGAATCATGAATAAAGCTTTCTTCCAAGAGAAAATTGTGCCTGAGATTGTGGAATACATCACACGTGAGTACCCGGATGGTCACCGTTTCTACCAGGACAACGATCCGAAGCACACCGCGTCAACAGCGCATATCCTTGAGCGTGGTATCAATTGGTTGAAGATGCCAGCGGAGTAAGTGCGGTATCCATGTCTCATTTTTCCCCACTGTTTTTACTGTGTACTGTATGTCTTAAACTAATTGTCCTTTTATTCCCCCTCCAATGACAGATCGCCAGACTTCAATCCTATCGAAATGGTCTGGCATGAGCTGAAGGACCATATCCGAAAAGTCATGAAACCCTCCAAAAGAATGAGTTGGCGCAAGGCATACTGAGTTTTTGGAACGATGTACTCACCGTGGAACGATGCAATAAATATATTGACCATATTGCGACTGTGTTGCCCATTGTGATCACGCGTAATGGGCAAGCATCAGGAAGGTAGTATGGTTTAGTACTGTACTGTAGTATTGTAAGTACAGTATGATACAAGTAAGTATGGCACAGATATTTTTTTTCCTAGTAGTCAGAGTATACAGTAGTTCCAGTATAGACTAGTTTGACAGTACTAACTGCATACTGTAGTTCAATATGGAGTAGCTATACAGTACACAATGCCATAATACAGTATGCACCTAACTGCTCAATTTTTGTCTTTCCAGAGAGAGCAGCACCAGCCATCTGGTTACAAAGTATTTAACAGTAGTCACAGTATACAGTAGTTCCAGTATAGACTAGTTTGACAGTAATAACTGCATACTGTAGTTCAATATGGAGTAGCTATACAGTACACAATGCCATAATACAGTATGCACCTAACTGCTCAATTTTTTTCTTTCCAGAGAGAGCAGCAGCAGCCATCTGGTTACAAAGTATTTAACAGTAGTCACATTATACAGTAGTTCCAGTATAGACTAGTCTGAGAGTACTATACAGCACACAATGCCATAATACAGTATGCACATAACTGCACTCATTTTTTGTTTTCTTGTCTTTTCAGAAAAAAAAGGATGGCCTGGGGGAGAGGGGGGTATCGTGTAAAGTCTGTGAACTGTTTGTACAGTTAAGTGTATAGTATCTAAACTGCAGTCATGATGTACACAAAACCTCTCCTCTCTCAATGAACTACTGTACTGAATACAGAATAAGGAAGAAGATGAAGACGGAAAAAATTATATTACTATATATATATATATATTATTATATATTATATATTATTAATTAATATTATTATTAATGTGCATTATTCATGATTATCCACCGGCCCTCAATTTCCATCTGAGAGAAGAACTTAATAAAGACTGCATTTTGTATTATTAATGATTATTTTTATATTTGTTTTTTTTGTTCCTGATAAAATAAAGTAAATATTTATTTACATTCATGATTATCATAATCATTGACAACCACCCCCCCCCCACACACACCTACACCAAAGAAAAGGAAAGAATGACAAAAAGTGGTAATTTACTGCATCAACAACATGAATCAGATAATGGTTTTTTTATCTCTTAATTTCACAATGCTGTGCAAATCAGATTTACATATCAAATTCGAGAAGGGATTTTCAAAAGCGTTACCGTAAACAAAGCCTCAAAGGGTTGGGGGGGTGGATGGGTGAGTCATGCGCAGTAATCATCAGCTAGCTCCCTTCCAAAGAGGATTACAGAGATGTGACTCTAAGACAACAATTGGAAAATTAGGCACGTAGGCGCAGAGAGGTGATGCTCGGCTAGGGACGGATTAAAAACACAATGGCAAGCTTCAGAAACTGAATGACTCTGTAGAGGTGTCTGTCGATAAGAGTTTCAAATCCTTGAGCGAGCCTTGTGTGTGTGCATGGGGGAGGGGGGTACAGGGTACAGCTGCATGAAGGATTAGCTGTACTGCAGTTCAAAGAAATGGCATATTTTCAAAAGGCAGGTCATCATAATAATTTGATACCTACATCCCCAAATACAGTACATAGAAAGCACACAAATCAACCAAGTGCAGTCAAATGCACAGTGTCGCAGTCAAAAGCTACAGCACAGATTGAATATCGTAATATTAAGATGGTTTAGGCAGGCTTGTGGTGAAAATAAAAATAAAAAATGAGGAAAAAAAATATTTTTTTTTTGGTCACTCACTCTTGAACTTCGCAAGCAAGCTGTGGTAAATTTACAGACGCATGCTTGTGGAGAAAATAAAAATAAAAAATCACTCTTGAACTTCGCAAGCAAGCAGGAATGTGATTGAAACCAGAAAGACACACATTCAAAGGAATGGTGTGGGAGAGGTGTACTGCACTGTAGAGAAGATAAGAAGTTGAAATACCCTGAAGTGCAGTAAAATATCCTGTGTGTGTGCGGGGGCGAGCGAGGGGAGAGCGCTGTATATGCCGAAATGTGACACTGTTACGGTACTGTACACGCCTATGCGTTTCAACAATTTTCAAATGAGACATACAGCACTGCAAATGCATGTATAAATATGCAAATTTACAATTACTGCGCGCGCACACGCAGACTGTGTACTGACGTAGGTTTAACTGCTAAAGTATTAGACTTCGAAGACAACAGTTCGCGAACACCCTCCTGAGTTTTTAGACGGTATTGCAGTATTGCAGACAGCGATAATAAAATGCTAATATTACGAGCGCTAAAATACCAAAATACACTCCGGACAAAAAAACAAACAAAATGCATCTGTCCACGGTTATCAGAGCTGCGCCGCTACGGCCGCACGAAGCTAAAGGCGGCCGCCACTGTATATCAAGTTTATGGATCATCCACCTTGAAATGTGACTCATATATATAACATTAAAAAAAACATTAATAAACCCTTCGCTATGCATATATATATATATATATATATATATATATATATATAGTGTTCGACAAACCTATACATTTTCTCGCCCCGGGCGAGTGGATTTAACCCCCGGGCGAGTAAATATTGGCCCAAGTAGCACACGTTTGGTACTAGGTGGCGAGTAGATTTTTTTGTCTGGCGAGTAGATTTTTTGGTGATTTGTCAACCACTGTATATATATATATATATTTCATGGATGTATATGAACACACACACATCCTACATGATGCCCCACATGCGGTATGCATCAAAAAATATCTAAGATATATAGACGACGTCTTCCTTATATGGGATGGTTCAGAGACTGCATTGTTAGAATTTATAGAACACTTGAATCATATTCCATCTACCATCAGATTCACAGCACAGTTCAGTCATTCACAGATTTCCTTCCTGGATACCATCGTGTACAAGTCGGGTGAAGGCCTGGCCACTGTATCACAAGGATACAGACAGGAAAACGCTACTGTATGCCACTAGCCACCACCCAGCACCGCTCAAGAGGGGTCTCCCCTTCTCACAGTTACTCAGAGTAAAAAGAATAACGTCTAATCAGGATGAATTAGAACCAGCTCTCTTGGCCATGGCGGCACGCTTCCGGGACAGGGGTTATGACCGCAAGGACATCAGTGAAGCCCTGATCAAAGTAAGGAGCATCGACAGGCAATCTCTGCTGCGACCGAGCACGAATAAACCTACGGAACAACGTTGCCACTTCATCAGCACTTACTGTACGGCATCCAACCGCATCAAGCGCAGTATACACAAGAACTGGCATATCCTAGCGAATGACAACAAGATTGGCAAACTCTGTAAAGATCCACCACTGTTCTGCTACAAGCGAGGATGCAATTTAGGAGATATGTTGACACAAGCGGACACAGTGGACAAGTATGGACACTCTAAAACCTGGCTCGAAAAAAAACCAGGTTCATACAGATGCCACGGTTGCACCAATTGCAGTTTCATGCAAACTGGAGCTAGTTATACCCACCCGCATAGTGGGGTACCGATTAAGATCAAGAATTTCCTAAACTGTGAGTCTCGTTTTGTCGTATATATGATCACGTGCCCCTGTGGGCTGCGCTACGTGGGGAAAACTACACGGATGCTGAAGGAGAGAATAGCCATCCATCGCTCCACGATCAGGAAAGCATTGAACAGCAAGGATGAACAGAGTGAGCTTAAATATCTGCCGGTTGCCAGACATTTTAAAGAACAACGGCACTCACTAGCCACAATGCGATGTATGCCTATATTACAGGTACTGCCACCACCCAGAGGGGGAGACAGGAACAAGTTGCTTCTGCAACAAGAGGCAAGACTAATATACGAGCTCAAGACCATATCTCCTTATGGACTAAATGAAGATCTGAAATTAGGCTGTTTTCTGTAAAAATCATATACAAATTCTGTAGTGTGAATATTTTTGGGTATAATGATTGTTTTATTGTTACATTATCTCATTGCGCATTGTACCTGTTACGCATTTTTCTCCATCCCCCCTTCTTTACCCCCCCCCCCTCCCTTTTTTTGCATTTTTTTGCATTTTTTATGCATTTTTTTGCATGTTTTATTCACTCATTCACTTTTGGGTGTGTAGTCACACTCGGGGTCCATCTTTTAAACAACTCACAGTCCACTATTGGTTGCATGTGGATACATCAGCACTTTAACCATCTGTACATCTGGATGGGCTGGTTGGTACTACAGGCTTTAGCCATGCCACTTTGTAGTAGACATACATGTATATTTTACGTTTTTTTTCTGGGAGTCTAATATATTGATTATGGTAATTACACCAACACTCTACAAGATAGGGCTATATATATGCCATGAATTACCATGTTCCTTCTGGAATACAGTTATCTATGTTATAGACATTAACTTTATGATTTTGGTTTTATTGTGGGCCTGATTTCAGGTTCACCCATGCATTTTAAATGTTTAACCTTTGATTACTTTGTTACAGACATTGCCACTATTCGTGCTTAGTATGCTACTGCCATCTTTATTGTGCCCATGTTTCCGTTTCAGTTCTGGCCATTACGCAGTTTGAGCAACAGCCTCATGCTCTTTAATACTGCTTGCGCTATTTGCGCAGTGTTGCGCATGCGCATTAGCACAGATACACGCATACCCTCTGCTGCAGTAGTCAGGGACGCATTCGGGTTGTCAGCAGCACACAGCGCATGCGCGGTTACGCTCCACGGCGCGCATTTTATGAGAATCACCCGCTCTCCATGCACAACAGGTTGGGGAAGTGTTTAGACCCAACCGATGCGCTGCCATTATGCGATTTATGATTGACTGCCCGTCACACCCTGACCACTGCTCCCTGGACAATGTGCATGCTTTGCAGGACCATTTGCATTAACGTATTCATTTACGGGCACGCTTTGTAACATCCACAGTATGTATCTCCAAGCACTGATGGCGAGTTGCTGTTCAGGCTATGCATTTTATATGTATTTTAACCATTTATGCGCATTTGAATATCATTAGATGTTTCAAGTAGTCATGGTTACGTAAACAGGATGCACTGTGATGTCATTATGTTGTTATCAAGGTTTGATCATGTGACTAGGTACACATATGCATAGATCAGGTTCTCTCATTGGTGCGTACCAGTATCAGTATGTTGGATTGGCTGTTTAGAAATGTGGGTTGTATCTGGGATTACAATTTGGAGTTCATGATTGTTTTCAGGTGTTTTTTAGTATGTGTTAAGGGGTATATATGGGTGCTTGTGTTAGTCTGTAGTTGCACTGCCCTGAGGAAGGTCCCGTTGGGAGGACCGAAACGTTGGCGGCCTTGTGTTACTGAATACACTTTTTTGATATCATACCTGCAGTGTGCTGTCTCTTTTTCGCTATCAGGATCCCCTGGTCTCCATATGTCTACATACTCTCTATGGGACAAGCATCTGCCTCCTGCAACAAAACCGTGAGTGCTAATCTCCATACCTGACTATATATATATATATATGTGTGTGTGTGTGTGTGTGTGTGTGTGTCAAAAGAAGTGCTACTGGAATGGCTAAATGTATACAACAAAAAACAAAAAACAAAGAAGCCCAGTGCTACATCCAATATGAGAAAAATATACAGTGAAATATCTATATATCTTTTGAAAAGGGGACTTTTAGTTAAACCCTTTGGCCAAAGCATTTTGGCCTATATACAGTAGGTATCTGTATGTACTGTACGAGATGGAGGCAAGATGTTTATATGCCAAGTATGATTATGGGTTATACACACAGCCTTTATACAGATGCAGCCACCAGTATCTGACGACTTACCTTGGAAAATCTGAGGCAATCTCACAGTAAACGCTGCAACATGTCTGTGAGATTCTGCAGCCAGACTATTGGCCCATCAGATTAACACAGCGGGGCTACATGCAGTCCCTAGATTTTCCAAAGGCAAGTCATCGGATACTAGTGGCTGCATCTGTTGCTTGGATAGAGAGGATAAATTCTTTAACAGTCCTGTTACTGTTTATAGAAAAAAGCAATGCAATGTCTATACAAACAGGAGTAGACTGTGAAAGACAAAATAGGTGATTGATCTGTCTTGTAACAGGTGGGTAATTTGTAGAGAACACCACTGATTGCAACCCCTAAGTAGGGGGGTTGGTGTATAAAAACCCCTCTTACATGCAGAGTCAAAAGAGGGGCAGATATATACTGTAATATGCAGAATTCCCAGTGGGAATTGGAAAAAAACCCTCAGACAGACAAAGTAAAGTATTCTTAGGAATTCATGCTTAATAACAGACACATAGGGTCTATGCACTAAGCTCCGTGCTTTTGCGTCTGGCTGAAAAAAAAAAGCACGTCCGATAAAAAGTCAAGCCGGAGACGCGATTGACTAAGGCCTTGAGCCCATTTTCTATCGTACGTGCTCAAAACAGCCACAGCGTACGTGGTGTTTTTTCCCCCCTGCTAGCGTTCTTAAACTTCACGTATGATAGCTGATAGAAAAAAAAGCTGCATGTAACATTTGCATTGAGGTTTGGCATCTCCATGCAAGGCTGTTACAGGCGATCGTACACAAAATAAAATCATTTTAATAATAGTGTACATGAGCAGGGGATCTCCAGAGCTGAACCGCATTGGTTTCAGGTCCGGGAACCCCCTACTTCAGGAGATACAGGCCCCGTTATGGGGTGCCAGTATCCCTTGTACTTTTAAAGCTTCTGCATCACGTGACCGGGACATTTACATTCTGCAGGGGTTACCGGCAACCCATTACGGTGCCTGTATCTTCTGAAGTAGGGGTCCCTGAGGCTGAAACCTATGTGGTTCAGGTCCGAAGACCCCATGCTCATTGACAGTATTATAAAAGCAAACGTTGCCATTTTTTTACTAATTTGGTCATCTCCCCGCTAAGGCAATTATGATCCCCTGAGGTTCGTGTATGTCCCCTTAGTTTCCTGGGGGTATCTGTGGGAGAGTCCATGGAAGGAGTGAATCCATTCAATATAATATTGTTGTAAATTACTGTGTGTGTATGTCATATATATCTTTTTTGGGACATGGTAGTGTAGGGGTTAAATGCTGAAATGCTGAAGTGATTAATTTAGCCAAGCACATGATAACAATTATAATCACACTTTCGCGCCACTATTTTTGAGGGGCACCCTATATAAAGCATCCATTTTGTTCAGCCAGTGTGGGTGTTGTTGTGAGGAGAGATAGAGTGGACTTGGTGGTAGTAGGAGGAGAGAGTTGGTGATTTGTTGGTGATTATTGAGTGAGTTGTCTTGTGTTATTATATTTTGTTTCTCTACATTTTTTATTGTTATTGTGAAAGAACTTTTTTAGTGTGTCATTTTGGTTTATATTTGTTTTTTGTGAGTAACTGAGTGAAATAGAAAGGATGAGTGGACATGGGAGTGGACATGGGAGTGGACGTGGGAGTGGATATGTGAGTGGTGCGGTGACTGGTGGAGTGGTGGAGCGTGGGAGTGGAGGAGGTGCGGTGGCTGGTGGAGTGGTGGAGCATGGGAGTGGGGGAGGTGCGGTGGCTGGTGGGAGTGGGGGAGTGGGGGAGCGTGGGAGAGGAGTGAGATGTACAGATACGGTCCATCCTGCCAGGGCAAGTACGTCCCATGCCGGGATGTCCCGTGATGATACTCCAGGAGGGGGAGTGCAGGTGGGTGAGGGTAGCGGGAGTACTGGACAGGGAGAGAGGGACACTGTCCACCATACAAACAGTGATGTGGAGGAGGATGGAAGTGATGAGGGGCCATCAACAAGCCAGGAGCGGATGGAGGGCCTAAGAAACCCCCGATTTACCCATCGGGAAAATGACATCCTTGTTGAAGGTGTCATGTCTTCCTTTGAACAACTCTATGGATCATTATCATGTAAGATTTTTTTAACAATTATTCTATTATAATATAGAAAGTATGTTGTATAGGCTGCACTATCTAATGTATTAACTATATTTGACATAGGTAAGTTGTGGGTGCTGGGGAACAATGAAGAGACCTCTAATCTCTCCTAAGTACATATAGAAAATAAAAAGTGTTCCCCGCACTCATAATGAATACTAAACAATCAATGATACTTGAAATGCTGATATATATGAATGAGCAAAAGTGAAGAACATTAATTGACAATGTGCCAAAAAACTCTAATCACATACAATTAACAGGAGGAGGAGGGATGGTGAGGGAAGGGGGAAATGTGACATCACTAAAAAGTGAGGTATATGATGAAGAAATCCCTAACAGGGAGGGAAGTGGCTGCGGAGAGACGCAGTGGAAACGTTACGTTTTGTGGTCGCTTACCCCTTCTACAGTGGCGGCCGAGCTGACTCTAATGCGGCCACCACCGCAGTGCGCGTGCAATGCGCGGGATGATGCGGCTTGTCCGCGCGTCACTGTGGCGCTGGTGTCACGTGGCGCGCCCGCTTCCCCGGCTTCCCCGGCTTCCCCGACATCCCTGAAGTTTGAAGCAGGTAAGCGGGGTTACGGGGAAGATGCAGGGGCAGAAGGGGCAGATCAGGAGCAGCCAGGGGGTCGGGAGGAGAGAGGAAGATGCGCGCGAGGGGAGGGGAGTGCAGGGAAGAGATACATCTGGCGTGTGGCCAAGTTCGGCGCCAGCTAAACTAAGCCCCGGGAAATTACGGGCAAATGTTACAATGAAAGTGGCCGCAGTAGTACAGGCCCATTCTCATAGTCACCACAAAGTGGGACTATGGTACTTACCGACTCCCTCACAGTAAATTCCTCCCAGTGTTAAAAGAAATGCTAAAAAGATGCCATAAATGTTTATGCAGCGTAACGTAACATTGAGCTGGTAAACATGTATGCTATAACGGAGGTGTGCAGCTGATTGGGCACATTTAATTTGTCACGAATGCGCGCATGACATAGCCTAATAGGTGTCTGGAATTATATGTACATGTTGTAAAACTGTTTAATATATTACCATACATTATTAAATCACAACTTAAATGTATATTAACACATTTTTACATATACACAGCTACAACCAAGACCAGTCAGAAGACAAAATAGTGGGCAGAGATATGCCAATCTGTCTCAGCATCAGGCGTCTTTAAAAGGAGCCCAGAGACGTGTAAGAAACGATTTGGGGACTGTAGGCAGACGCTCACAGAGGTATGCAAGGGAGACTGATTAGGGTGAAATTAAATAAGCCTTTTATTGCGCCTTTTCCTTAACATCAGGAAACCATCCAAAAAAGGGGTAAACAAAGCTTCTATTCACTTGGGAGTATTTCTAGTGAAATACTATGCGGTTCACAACTCCTTAGATAAGCATGTCACCCAGCTGTCACCCAGCCCCAAACATATAGCATGAAATGAACAGATATAAAAAGTTTTGTAAATAAAAGTCTTATCTGTTCCTTATGGTTTGGAGGGAAAATCTTCTCTGTCCCTTGTTCAGCTCCCTTTTCCTCAGGGTGTGTCAGCATTCAGGTTTAGAAGTTTCCCCTGTGTCTTGAAAGCAGCTCTGCTATTTCTTCTGGCAGGGCTCAAGACTAGTGTCCCTTCCTTGGTTCAGCCCAGTTGTGGACTAAGGAATCTCTGCTCTGTCTCCAAAGTTCAGCTCTGGTGTGAGCAAAGGAGTCTCACTTCCTGTCTCAAAAGACAGGCTTTTCTAAGCCATCTAAATCAGGCAGGTGGTGTTAGTTAATTGCCTACCAGCAGTTAACCACCACACTGCTGGATTAGATGCACATTTGTGAACAGGGATAAGTCCCCTGTTACAGGGACATTAAACCTAGACTGAAGAGGAAGATGGCACAGGCTGGACGCATTGCATGTGGGACAGGAGGCGGACCTCCAGCATCATTGCATTTACACTCGTACGACGAAAAGATGTATTCAATCATGACTCCCCGCCTTATTTTTGGAATTGGAGGGAACAGAAATATTGGGCCATCTCTCTCACATTCGACACCAGGTGAGTCGTATGCTTATAACATCAATATTTAATTCTGAAATAGAGAGAAATGCAAGCATTTATACATACACAACAAGAACGTGTCATAAGTGATGATGAGATGTTAGTCGATCCCCACATATTCCTGTCCCAGATGCAGAAGATTCCGGACCTGATTTTATGGCATTACAGGATACACAAAATCCAGAAAGTGATGACAATGGTGAGATCAAAGCGGGGCCAGGGAGACCAGGTTTGTGCGGAAGCATTGTTGAATTTAACCAGCCTAGAGGCCAGGTTTTTCACCAAGCAACAAGATCTTGCTGACAGACAGGCTAAAACAAATAAAAAAATATATAAGGAAATGAAAAACATGACACTCCTTATGACTAAACAACAGGAGACACTGGGCAACATGGCAAAAAGCCTCTCTATCATAGCCAAATGTATGGCACAGGTTGTGGCACATGTCCAGGCACAGCCCCCACCACAGCCACAGCCATAATCCCAGCCAGAAAGCGAGCCACAGGCACAATCCGATCGACAGCTACTATTTGATCTAGAGCTACTATCCGATCTAGAGCTACTATCTGATCCAGAGACACAAAGAGAGCCAGAGACACAAAGAGAGCCAGAGACACAAAGAGAGCCAGAGACACAAAGAGAACCAGAGACACAAAGAGTGCCAGAGACAAAGGCAATGGTACAGCAGGATCCAATGGCATAGGCTATTCCCCTGGCCCAAATCCTGGCACTGGCACTGGCAAAGCCGCAGCAACATCAGCTGGCACTGGCACTGGCACTGGCTCAACCATTGGCCCAACCCCCAGCACTGGCTCAACCATTGGCCCAACACCTGGAACTGGCTCAACCATTGGCACAAAACCCGGCACTGGCTCAACCCTTAGCACAATCCCCGGCACTGGCTCAACCATTGGCACAACCCCCGGCACTGGCTCAACCATTGGCACAACCCCCGACACTGGCTCGACAATTGGCACAGCCCCGGCACTGGCTCAACCATTGGCCCAACACCCGGCACTGGCTCAACCATTGGCACAACCCCCGGCACTGGCTCAACCATTGGCACTGGCCCAGCATCCAACGTCAAGAACAAGGCAACGATCAAGTAACCGCGCACCTGATCCCACAGCAAGGCCTACCACACGTTCACCCCAAAGATTATCCAAAAAAAAGTAGTCAATTTCTTATAATTCTTCTTCTTATTATTATTATTCAATTAGTTCCGTTCATAAATGTTTACCAAACATACTGAACAATGTGCAATAATCAAGTGTTTTCAGTATTTCAGGTGCATATATATGAACTAAACAGCATAGGATTTCTCATGTGTGAATAATCTATCTGATGCTTACATGCCAAATATTACTTTTAAAATCTAAGATGCAGTTAGGGGTGTCTTATAACTAAAACGAATATTAAAAATACTTTATTAAATTATTAATTACTATTAAAAAATCCTAATTGTTAAAAATACATATTAGGTATATGGACTATTTAAAAAATAAATTTAAAATTTTAAAATATTTAAAATAAGTGATAGACACTCTCAAACTTCAAGGTTAATGAAAATTTTAAATAAATACTCATATGTTAATACCCTTGATGTTCTTATGAATGTATATAAAACTGTTATTTAAGAAAGACACCTAGGTCAAAGTCTATGTTTAGTCCATTTGGGGACAGGGTTTTCAGCTCGTAGATCCAGTAGGCTTCATGCCTACTGATCTGTTGTAGCTGATCTCCCCCTCTCCAATGCGCTTGTGTGCTTTCTATTGCCTGACATTTCAGCCCAACAGGACTTTTATTATGATGCACGCTGAAATGGTGCGAAACACTGTGTGTGGCTAAACCTCGTCTAATATTATAGATGTGCTCATATATTCTTCTTTGATAGCACCTGGCAGTCCTGCCCACGTATTGTAAGCCACACGGGCACTGCAATAAATAAATCACAAAAGTGGAGTGGCAGTTGATAAATGTTTTTATATTGTAAATTTTATCTGTTACATTAGATTTAATTGTTTTCATGTTGTTGCTGAAAGTACAGGCTGTACAGTTCGCACATCTAAAAAAGCCCTTATTTTTACCAGCTTTCATTACTTTAGTATTGTCAAGAGGGCAACTAGGAGCTAGACGTGTTTTTAAATTTGCTGCTTTTGTAAAAATAATTTTGGGTTTCTCTGGGAGGCATTTAGATAGTACATCATCACACATGAGCAACGGCCAATGTTTATTAAAAATAGATCTAATTCTTGGCGCCATCTCATTGTACTGGGTGACGAAGGCCACTTCATTGGTAGGTTCCAATGGTTTTTTATTTTTATATTCTAACAGTGTGTTACGCTCAATTTTATCTACCTGTACAGACACTTCCTCAAGAAGTTCATCCGGATACCCTCTGTCTCTAAATTTGTCCTTTAGCTCAACCGCCTGGAGCGCATAGACCCCAGAATTGGAACAGTTGCGCTTCAGGCGGGTGAGCTGACCCCTAGGGATATTCCGGATCCAACTTGGATTGTGCTGGCTGCCCTAAGGTAATTATTGGCCTGCACTGGCTTGAAATAGGTTTTTGTTTCTATTTGGTTATCCGAGATGTATATGCTGAGATCCAAAAATTCTATATGCTCCTTATTATAATTAAAAGTAAACTTTAGATCCCTATCGTTGGAGTTGAGATATTCAAAGAACAACTCTAATTGTTCCTGGCTACCTGACCATACAAAAATGATATCATCTATGAAACGGCGCCAGAGCACAAGGTGTGCCCCAAGTGGACAGTTGTTCCAAATATAATCTATCTCCCAACTATCCATAAATAAGTTCGCATAACTTGGGGCAAACCTTGTGCCCATTGCCGTTCCACAGGTCTGTAAATAAAATTGTGAATCAAACTGAAAATAATTATGTGTTAAAATAAAATTTATACTATCAACTAAAAATTTTTTGAGTGCTGGTGATGTAGTGTCGTCCAGTTCTAACCTGCGTGATATGGCCTGACATCCTTTGTCATGATTGATGGTGGTATACAATGAGGTGACATCCGCTGTCACCCACATGTATTCAGGCTTCCACTGCAGATCTTTAAGTATCTGGAGGACATGTGTTGTATCACGCAAGTAGGACCGGACCTGATGTACCAAGGGTTGAAGGTGATGATCTATAAATGAAGATAAATTTGAAGTCAGTGATCCAATACCTGATATGATAGGTCTGCCAGGAGGTTGTGTGGTGCTCTTGTGTATTTTTGGGATGAAATAGAAAATAGGAGTGCGTGCACATTTAACATCCAAAAACTCTAATTCTTGCTGTGTTAAAGCCCCTTCCTTGAGACCACTATTAAGCAAAGTCGTCAGCTGGATTTCAAACTGTTTGAGGGAATTGCTTGAAAGGGGGAGGTATGTGTCCATGTCGCCAAGTAGTCGCATAGACTCCTGGAGATAATACTCAATGTCCATGACCACTATACCCCCCCCCCCCCTTTATCAGCAGGTTTTATAACTATCCTCTTATTATCCTCCAGTTGTTGTAGGGCCAATTTTTCATTAGTGTTGAAATTATCTCGGCGAATCTTATATGTCCTACTTGACTCATCCAATTCCCTGGTTACTATTTCCACGAAGGAGTTGACCAGATGTCCTTGGGCAAATTTAGGATAAAAGGTGGACTTAACCTTAAACTTACTATGTGGTTTCTGTGACTCCTGGTTTAGTTGACTAGTAACTGCATCTTTTAAAAAATATTTTTTTAAAGCTAGTTTCCGTGCAAACTTATGAACATCAATGTGGATATTAAAACTGTTGGGGCCACATATTGGAGCAAATGTGAGCCCTTTTCCTAACACACGTCTTTCTACTGGGGTCAGGATGTGTCTACTAAGGTTAAAAATATTTTTATATGTCTGACTCTTAATTAACCTATTTCTATTAATACCTCCTCTTCTCCCTCTGGTGCATTTTTTCTTTTTTTTGTAATTCATGGGTGGCTGTATTTCTAGACTGGTTTTCTTTATTTCTACCTGGGGAAAAATGTGCTCCCTTTCCTTCCTCCACTTTAAAAAAGAAAAGGTGGTTTTAGCCCCCGGAGTGGGTAAAGGAGTATATGACGCACTATCGGGTTCGCTCTCCGACTCAATTTCTGATAGCACATGGTATTTATTATTAGACAGACTTACTTCAATATTGGATGCTGTTGCCATCTGTGCGTCATATAGTTCTTTAGCTCTTTTTTGTTTAAGATACTGACTCGTATCATGTTGGGGCAATACCCTTTGTGGTTGGGGGATGGGCACTGGAATGGGTATAAGAGGCAATTGATGTGGCTTCCTTGACCTGTTATTATTACTGTTTGCTCTTCTCACTCCTACTTCGCTTAGTCCCCATATGCGAATTACTAGTTCGCTGTTCCTGTTGTTTAATTAATTCATCCTTGGTTTTTCTATTCCAGGTCCTCTGACGACCCGTATCGTAGTCATTTTTATCTCTAAAGAACTTACTCTGTTTGGTGCCCACTGCCAGTCTTCCTTGTCTCCAGTCCTCCCAGGGTCATAGATTCAACGCGTTTCGCACAGGCTTTCTCAAGAACCATATCCCATAATGTAGTCCCTGGCTCCTTACAGCCTGAATGGCACTTTTCAACCAATCAACAGTAATATGCAAATTTATCACTTTAACTGCTCTCATACATAGCAGTTACTGCTCCCATACGTAGCAGTAACTGCTCACATACGTAGCAGTTACTGCTCCCATACGTAGCAGTAACTGCTCCCATACGTAGCAGTAACTGCTCCCATACGTAGAGATAGCAATACAGACCGGCGCCTTAATGTCCAAAACTGAAATGAGTCCAAAGATGTACTGCAGTGTCCAAAACGCTGATCCGGTGGAAGGACTGCAAACTCCACAACAGCACACGTGGTATTATGCAAGGGAGATAAAGAGAAAGATCATAGCGTGACACTGCAAACTAAAAACATATAACTCATACATACAAGACATACATGACTAACAACACTGACAGAGAGGCTGACAATAAAACAGAGATTTATTTAGACAATAACTAAAAACGGATAGAGCTGTGGAGCAGGTCTGGGGTCCAGTGTGTAAAACTGGAATCCTACTTACAGCAATCCAGAAAGGTACAAGCGGTATGTGAGATATGCAGTTCTTTTCAGCTTCTCCTGGGCGCGTGGTGCTGCTGTAATGGCCGCCGGCGCTTCCTCCGGTTACTCTCGGGCTCGGCGTCCCTGCAGGCCAAACCTCGCGAGATTTTTCGTCAGAAATGACGTCACTCGCTAGGTGGAGCTACTCGCCGCCGCTTACTCCTGTCTGCACGTCTACACCATTCGCAAGAGCTGGAAATGGATGCTGTGGTCTGCTCCTTTGCTGCTTCTATCCAAATGATCTCTAAAACACCCAACGCGTTTCGTGCGCATGCGCACTTCTTCAGGGGATAATTAGCACAGTTCATGGTTGCCTTTTGTAGTGGCAGGTGAAACCCAATTGGTGGAAATAAATTGTCTTTACACATTCATCTTGGGCTATTATAATTGGTTGATTGACCTGTCAATCATGGCTGTGCTAAACTATGGCAGCCTAACATACATAAACAACATTTACACAACATTTAACAAAAATTCTACATACATAAAACTGATCATGCATATTATCCTAACATACAGAGTGTCAAATTAGTATAAATAACTCCAGATAGTTACTTATCCTCCATTCATGTTAAAAAGCTCGCACCGGAAACTACATACTTTTAAAATCTAAGATGCAGTTAGGGGTGTCTTATAACTAAAACCCATGCTCAGTAGCACTCCTCTGTGACACTCATATGCTTATATATATGTTGTGGTTATTTTGGGGGTTCAATAGGAGCTTGTTAGGTGTCCAGTATATTTTCTACAATTGTACCCAGTCTTTTTTAGTCCCTGGTACTTTGTATCGGTACAATACCTATCATTATTTGCGCCTGTGTTTTTGTTCCTTTATCTATTTCATTACTACTGTACCCTCTACAATTCCTGACTGATATCACCCAGTTTATTGGCTCCATTTCCTCTCTTAATGAAAAGAGTCAGCTGCTAGTTCTTGTGGACTTCAACTTCAATTGGCTTGACCCTAAAAACCACAAAATCCAGATACAAATGAAATCGCTTAAACTATCGCAACTCATTTCCCAACCCACACGGACAAACCTGAAATCGCAAAACCATTCCTTGCTAGACTGGATTCTCTCCTCAAATCCCAGCAGAATCCAATCCTCTGGCATCCTTCCTGATATTTTCAGTGACCTGAAAATATACTGTGTAAGGAAAATTAAACCACCCCAATCAAGCCCTAAAGTTCTCCTCATTAGAACATTTAGAAACTTTAACCCACAACAGTTTCTGGCTGACCTTGGCCCTTGGCACAGAATCGATTTAATTCCCGACCCTGATTCTGCGCTCGACTATTTCGAGTCCGAGTTCTTAAAACTCTGTGATACCCATGCTCCACTATGCAGAATAAGGGTACAGGGTGCCCACCTTCCATGGGTTACAACTGACCTTTTAGCACTCTAGCAGTTCAGGGATGCCTTTTGGAAAAGCTACAAATTAACTGGCACTACCAAGGATCTCAATCACTAAAGATGCATGCGGAACATGTGCACAAGGCAAACAAGGCATGCAAAAGCACAATATTACTCTGACAATCTCCTCCAGAATACATCAAACCCAGCTAACTTCTGGAAGGTTATCAACAACATATTCCAGCCTTCTAACCATCAACAGCCAAGTAATATCACTAAGGGGGATATTACTCTGACAACCCGCACTGACATTGCAAATGCATTCAATGATTACTTTGTGGGGTGTGATACTAACTTATTAGCGAAACGCAACCCAAACCACAAACTTGAATCTCATCCTGGGAGTACCCATATAGCCCCACCCCCTCCCAACACTACCCACAATTTTCAATTTGGCCCAGTATCTGAAGAGGAGATTACACAAGCGCTCCTCAAATTAAAACTAAGCAGCCAATGTGGACCTGACTTACTAAAATCTAGGTTCCTTAGACTTGGTGCCCCAGCAATTGCCAAACCAATTGCCTCCATAGTCAACTCTAGTCTGTCTGCAGGCCATATCCCTAAGACCTAGAAAACTACCAGAGTTGTCCCAATCTTCAAAAGTGGGGACAAAAAACACTGTCTCCAACTACAGGCCAATCTCCCTTCTCCCAATCCTATCCAAAGTCATGGAAAAATGTGTCCACTCCCAATTAAGCGATTACTATAACAAGACAAATTTCCCTAGCCAATTCCAATCTGGCTTTCACCCCAAACACTCTACCGTAACTACCCTGCTAAAAGTTTGCAATGAAATCCAGTGTGGAAAGCAACAGGGTCAACTCACTGGTGCAATATTCCTAGATTTTGCAAAGGCTTTTGATACTGTTGATCATGCTATCCTGCTTAACAAACTCCAGAGCTCTGGAATAGGGAAGCATGCTTTAAACTGGTTTCTGTCCTACCTATCAGGTAGATCCCAACATGTGTCCATCTCAGGCTCTGACTCCAACCCCCTGGATATCACCTGTGGCATCCTGCAAGGCTATGTTCTGGGGCCCCTACTCTTCTCAGTGTTCATCAATGATCTTCCCACAGCTTGCAAGGAAGCTTCAATACACATGTATGCAGGTGACACAATCCTATATGCGCACAGCCATAGCCTCTCCGACCTTGAACCCATACTTCAGTCTGACTTTTTGAGATTCGAAAACTGGATTTCCCAAAACAAACTGTTTTTAAACACTGCCAAGACTGTAACAATGATATTTGGGACCAAGACTAAATTTTTAAAGCTTCCAGTGACTGAGCTCCAGATCAGAACCATCGCTAACACCACCCTAACTCCTGTTACTAGTTTTAAATACCTGGGCATAAGGTTTGACTCCTACTTAACATTCGGAATGCATATTGATACCCTGACACCCAAAACCTACAGCCGCGGCCCCTTTTATTTTAAAACTTCTCGGATATATTTTGATGACTTTTTCCGTATGCCACGCGCTATGCCGTATTCATGTCGCATTCATGCCGGCGTCACCCGCACTTGATCTGTTTAATAATAATGGTTCGGATTTAATTTGTTGCAATTCTTCGCGTATCTGCCAGGTGGCAGATATTCATGAATTGTAATGAATTCTAATGTGTACACTACATGTGTTTCGGTAATGTGTCGACTTGCAGGTGTTTAAAAACAGTGGTCCATTGTGAATTGACCTTTGTACTGAAGAAGTTACAATAATGTATCAATTTAGGCTTTCCATATTATAACTAAATGTGCAGTGTCTGGTGTTCTATTGTCCTGAGAGTTCAGAGATGAGTGCACCACTGCAGTCCGTGTTAAAAAAACCCGACATAACGTACGCTTATTTAATATGGGCTGCGATTAACGCAACAGATGATAAGATGGCCACAGCTGGTCAAATTTATCAATATTTTATCGACAATTATGATTTTTACAAATTTTCACCAGATGCTCGTGTGTGGAAGCGTGCGATAAGAAAAAATGTATGTATTGATCCGTGCTTTTTTCGTATTGATCCCGCACCCGGTGTTAGAAGAGGAGGGTATTGGTGTGTGTGCCAGAATTTTCAGTATCTTTGATCATGGAGACTTCAAAAGACAAAAGGTCATGGTAAAACCAACTAAGAATCGTCAGTCCCAGGCAAGGAATGCGCCAGCGCCAGCACCGGCTTCCAATAACTGTTCGACTGTCAGTGAAAACCTGCTGACCGGCAACCCTTGCTATCTGTCCCCGTCTGGATACCTGCTGCCTGGGCCTGATTGCACGTACAGATACCAGCAAGCTTGCATGTACCAAAACGATTTCCAGCTTCATCAGCTGTCAACTACAGGTATAGCAGGCCCGTTGTCACCTGTCAACTACGTGTATAATCAAGAATACGGGAATGGCAGTGGCTCGGCGCCAACCAAATGGCAATGTCTATGGTGGGTACAGATGCCGTATTTAAATCTTTTTTTACCATATCAATATCAATGCACAGTAAAGCGATTCTCTTGTAATCAATCGCTTTGCTTATGGTTATTTACGTAGTTCTTTTAGTCACAATTTGCCAAAATGTAGTCCAGCAATATCATTGGCTGAGCAGCTTCTTCAGTAGATACTAAACAAATGGTGGACAGCTAGGCGCATGCGCATTGGAACCTTCTTGAAACGCATATGCGTCTCATCACATCTACAGTAGGCGCATGCGTGTGTAGCCAGGTACCCTCCGGTCTCCCCGCGCTCCTGTTTCCCCCACCCTCTCCTTACCCTCAGATGTGTGGCAGAGTGACGGAGTAACTGGAGGTTCCCTCCGCAGGGCGTCGCCATATTTGGTGTGCGCACGAGTGGGAGTTTCGCACGTGCAGAAGGTGGCGAGGAGCTACCCGAGTGCCGGGGAGATTGTGCATGAGCAGGGCAACTCTGTGGTGGCAATTTCAAGGGGTGCACGAGTGCAAGGTGTAGAGCGGCAGCCATTACAGGGAGAGCATGAGGCTCCCTATGTTAAAAGCTGCAGACAGGACTACAAGCCCCATGATGCTCAGGGGCAGTGACACCACCTGACACCAGGGAGACAGTAGGGCTGTAGGATTCTGCTAGAACAGCAGGAATGACTACTGCATGCTGGAACAGGAAGCAGTCAGTAAAGACCAGGAGCCTGAAGCTGCAGGTTAGATCCAAGGAGCAGTGCTCCAGGGATTAGGCCAGAAGTAAATCCCCAGGGCCCAGTTAGTTCCCTGAGTCACTGTAGAGAAATAACTGTATTGTGTAGGGAACTGCCTTAAGACAGGAACTCCTTCACTTTACTCCTATTGAGAAAGATGTTGCAGGACAGTGCCTGACTGTCAGTACAGCGTGTAGCTGGAAGAGACCCTGACTTCATAACAGAGACTGTTTGCAAAGGGATAATCCGGCTGGGAATTCCTCCCCTGTGGAGTCAGCATGTGCATTAATTTCTGCAGAGAGCAGTGCAGTCCTGCGTGGGATCACGTTGCGGTATTGCAGACTCATCAAGGAATCTCCTGGTTAGGACCCTAACCAGGAAGGTATTATATTAAAGTGCACCAATGGGCCCCAACACAGGGAAGCGCTGTCCCTCACACACACTCTAATCTATAGCTGGTGGACACTAAGATATTAAGTGCCCTGGCACAGGGGTACATCAGAGACTTAAGTGTTACAGGACTGATTCTAAGCACACATTGAGTTCTATATGTGATATGACATAAATGCTGTGTTTGCAGAGAAATGCTATGTTGGTTATGTGTTGAGAATAATTATTATGCTGATCAGTAAATGCTGTTTTTCCAATCTCGTGTGGTATTGTATATGTGGGTTCTGATAAGGGAGCACTCCCACCACGTTGGGATCCCTCATCAGTGGAGGCGCTGCACCGAGTGTAATTACACCCCAGGCTACCAGGGGCAGAGGCTCAGGGCTCAGGTTAGCCTCACATGTGAATGCAGAACCAGTAGTGCCATACCCCAGGGGTACACCCGCTACACGTGTATGTGAACAAGAGACGCCCCCCGAGAAAATAATTGTTGGGACTGACCGAGGGGACTGACTGTTTGAACTTCTTTAGGGGACTGACTAGTTTGAACTAACCATTACAGCAGGCCTGCACAACATACAGCCCGCGGGCCACATACGGCCAGCCTGGCCTCTCTGTGCATAGAGAAGAAAAGTGTGTTTGCTCCGTGGTCACAGCATCTCCAACAGCCAACGCATGGATGAATAAAAAAACTTTATTAGCAACTAGTAAAGAACATCAGCACGAGCCACTCTGACGCGTTTCGTCCAGGCTTGGACTTTATCAAAGAGTTTTCAAGGAAAAAGAACGCTGTGACGTTCGAAACGCGTTGGATGGGTCTTTTGTCACATTAAAGTGCCCTTTTATTTTATTTTTGATTCTGGGTCCTTCCTGCTCCGTTTTTGCTTGTGCGCTTTGTTCTCCATTTACTCCTGTTTACTACATATTGGAAGCTGCACAGCCTGCCTACCACTCCTGGGATTTGTGAGTATTGTTTATGTTCAGGGGAACCTGCCAATGAGACTGATGGTGGGTGGGCATGTACCATCTACCACCTGTCTTCAGGTGGATAGTACCCATACTAGTGGTTATTATGTACTAATACCATTACTCATTTCTTACACCTTGGATTAGTGGTTTGGCTTGCATTATTCTTTTATACCTGGCATTGGAGCGCTTTAGCCTATTTTTCCTATCTTGCTTCTGGATCATAGATGATACATGAAATAGGATTAGCAAAAGTCATACGTGTGTAAGGCATATCCCCATGGGTAGCAAAATCTGACAATTTGGCAATCTGACAGTTGTTCAACTAATCTTTCTGGCATTGTTAACCCTCTAACTTTGAGTCTACCAGTGTCGTTCTGAAAGAGAGACAGATCATAATTATTTGGGGAGAGATGTGGAGAACTTACAATAATCCCTCCCTTGTCATCAATACTTATATCAATTTGCATTTTGGCCATTAAATCACGTCCCAATAAATTTACTGGACATTGTGGAATAACCCGAAATGGGTAATCCCATTTTTTGTCAGACCTAGGATTTAATTGTACCGACAAAACAGGTGTGTTGTAACATTTGGTCAGGGTACCCTCAATACCCATAGAGGACTCATCTGCTTGCTTCATTGGAACTTTAAGACCAGAGACAGCACATAAAACACAGACAAAGCTCAGTTTTAGCACATCCAGTGAAAATCATACACGGTACAGTGCCTAAATATATATGTATAAATATCTATTAAGTAAAATGGTCTTTTAGTTTGACATTTTTGGTCAAAATTGTTGTAAGCCCCTGAGCCAACGTCACGGCAGACCACCGACACTCATATGCTTATATATATGTTGTGGTTATTTTGGGGGTTCAATAGGAGCTTGTTAGGTGTCCAGTATATTTTCATTGGACCTTTGTAAGAATGTTTATTAAGACAAGAACGCGTTGCGCCTGTGTCTACAAGGAAATTGGTTAATCTTCCGTTGACATACAATGATAATAGTGGTATATCTAACCATCCATTAGACACAGAGGCTTGTGGGCAGACGAGGGTTTCTGTCCTCGGGCATCCCTATTGGCTATAAGGCATCTCTTGGTTCCACGCAACATTATAGTTAGGGCTGGAAGCATTTTGCCCTCTGATCATAATTTTGATTCTGATGTTGCCTCTGGGTATTCTGCTGCTGATTATTGCCCTGGCTTTGCTGATCATAGCCCTGATTTTGACTGTTATTTCCCTGACTCTGATAACCCTGCTGCTGATTTTGTTGTTGGTTGTTACCCTGAGAAGGGGCCCGACATTCATTTCTCCAGTGTCCTGGTTTCCCACAATTAAAACAAACACCTGGTTTGCGCTGATTATTCCCTTGCTGTCCCCTTCAACTTCCTCAATTCTGTCCTCCCTTGCTTCTGTAATTATTGCCTCTATAATTGTGCAGTGAGCCATCATGAGCATGCATTACAGTGGCAGGTAGGGGAGGGGGTGGGGGTAAAGGTGTACGATCGGGAAAAGCTCCTGCACCATTCTTAACGGCCAGGTCACCCACTATTTTCTCAGGTGTCATTCTTTGCCATCCGGTCACTGTCATGTAAACAATTTGCCTATGCTGCTCGCATAAGCCATTAAGTAAAGACTGCACATACAAAATGTTCATCTCATCATCTGTTGCCATAGGGTATTGCATCCCTGCCGTGTTTACCCACTCATTTTTAAATCTACGGCAAAAATCTGTGACTGACTCATCCTCTTTTTGTTTAATGGTCATTATCAGACCCACATTTTTCCTTGATCTGCCCTGATCAAAAAAATATTTCTGCAACAGATCCCACATTTTGGAAACAATGCGGGGATCATTCCAGAAAAACTCACCATCTGCGGGTGCAGCCTCTTCGGCACTAAGTACATCATATCTGGCACTATTACTGGGTGCATCATACTTTTTACCTAAGTAACGGTCAGCCTTAGACCAATCAATATCTATGTGTCCGGTTAAACAATCCAAACAAAATCTGATATCCCCTCCTGTAAACTGATATTCCTGACTTCTCTTTTTCAGGTATTTAATGGCACCACTGGGACTTTTTAAAGGGTGAGGGCATCCTGTAGCCCATGATTCCATTAGTGTGGTGTCTACGGAGTGTATCAGAATATCCTTGCCTAAAGTCATAAAAGGCAATGCTAAATCAACCTCTGCTTCAGCACAATCCTGTGTGTCAGCCTGTTCCCTTATCAGGGTGTTACGTAATGCCTGTTGTGTCCTAGCTGATATTGGTCTGTCCTGCCTTGGAGAATTCATGTTTCTGATTTGCTCAGAGAGTATTATTGTGTCAGCTAAAGTGTCAGCTAAAAGTTCCTCATATTCCCTTTTACTAGCAGTGCGAATGTCATCCTTCCGTGTATGGGTTAACCCCTTCATTGCCTTAGCGGCTATCCGCTATGGTAATGATGCAGCATTTCTGTATTTTTAATAATATTGAGCAGGAGCATGGGGGGGTCCCTGAGCATTAATTTCTGGCTCAGGGAACCCCCTGCTCACTGTACAATACTGTATTATTAAAATACAGAAATGATGCTTTTTTACCATAGCGCATAGCCGCTAAGGTAAAGAACGAGTGTTTATTTATACTGTATATTGTATGTGTTTTATTGATACTGTACATGTGCAGAGGGTCTCCAGAGCAGAAGCGCACAGGTTTCAGGTCTGGGGACCCCCTGCCCCCCGAGATACAGGCCCCTTTAGGGGGTGCCGGTATCCCTCTGCTCTGCTTGGTTTACAGGCCGCGATCACGTGATCGGGCCCTTTAAACACAGAGGGATACCGGCACCCCCTAAAGGGGCCTGTATCTCGGGGAGCAGGGGGTCCCCAGACCTAAAACCAACGCGATTCAGCTCCGGAGACCCCCTGCACATCTACACTATCAATAAAAATGTATTTAAAATAATTTTTATTGTGCCGATGTTTGCGCAGAGAGAGAGCAGCGGATCTCTCTCTGCTGCAAACACATCTCGCCCCCGCCGCCCATACAGTAGTATCATTTATGTATGTGCATATACAGTACTGTACTGTATGTGTACAGTACTGTATGTTAGGTCTTATAGGGGTTGTTGTTATACAGTATATATATATATATATATATACAGTATATATACTGCATTACAATTCATTATAGGGGACGGCTTCACAGAGAACAGCTCGCAAGCGCCACCATGTGTATTTTCACGGCATTGCAGTATTTCAGCAAGCCGGAATAAAAAGCTTAAATCCCTGCCGGAAAATAACGCAATGCACTCTGGCAGAAAACGATCAGAAACCTGAATACACCCGAGTACACCCGAATTCGCGGGACTAGCCGAGCTCAAATAAAGTGTGTCGCCAGTGTAATGTGCTTTTAAACTGTATTTTGGTATCTCCGGTTCCAGGGGTCGTGGAAGGCTGATATTTTGCCACCATGGCAAGGGTCCTTCCGTATGAGGACCAGGCGAATTTCAACCCGCTTAGACCCACAGAACCGATTATTTTAAATTATATTCGCGCAATTGGCGAAGGAACTACTTAGGGCCTCGGTCAAGTTCACGGCCAATTGGCGTGGGAACTTCTGTTCTAGGGCACCTAGAAATAAAATTCATTTTGCCCCCAGATGTTAGGAACCCTCTCACTTGACCCCAACAGGGTCCGAGCAGTAATGGCGACGAGAAAGGGTCACACCGGAAAGGAAGGTCCTATCATTGACCGTAATGGCGGAGAAAGTCATTTCAAACCAGCGTGGCTAAGTCAGAATGAGCAGAAACCTTGACCCCAAATACTATATTAGCGGCGAATTAAAAATAAGGTGGAGGAAGGGTAGAAGGGTAGACCAAAAGGGTAATGTACAGGTTAATAAAGGCTTCAATCAGACTTAGAACTTTGCAACTAATATTGACAGATTTACTATAAATCATTCTTCCTGTTATTACAGTACACAGGTTATTAAGAATTTATATTGGCGTTAGGGACCCCTGAATTGTGGTCTGCCGTGACGTTGGCTCAGGGGCTTACAACAATTTTGGCCAAAAATGTCGAACTAAAAGACCATTTTACTTAATAGATATTTGTACATATATATTTAGGCACTGTACCGTGTATGATTTTCACTGGATGTGCTAAAACTGAGCTTTGTCTGTGTTTTATGTGCTGTCTCTGGTTTTAAATAGATATTGCCATGCTCAGTAGCACTCCTCTGTGACATTCATATGCTTATATATATGTTGTGGTTACTTTGGGGGTTCAATAGGAGCTTGTTAGGTGTCCAGTATATTTTACAATTGTGTTTCAGCTAGTCCTGGCTGATTGGAGGTTGGCAACCTCCTACTTAATCTAAGCTCACCCCCTCCCACATTTAAATGGTTACGGGCTCACTCCATAGCATCTTCCACACAGGGGAACTTGTTTGCTTGCAGGATGGTTGTGACATCTCTAATACAGAGTGCCTTTCCTGGTAATGTACAGGTTAATAAAGGCTTCAATCAGACTTAGAACTTTGCAGCTAATATTGACAGATTTACTATAAATCATTCTTCCTGTTATTACACAGGTTATTAAGAATTTATTTTGGCGTTAGGGACCCCTGAATTGTGGTCTGCCGTGACGTTGGCTCAGGGGCTTACAACAATTTTGGCCAAAAATGTCGAACTAAAAGACCATTTTAGTTAATAGATATTTGTACATATATATTTAGGCACTGTACCGTGTATGATTTTCACTGGATGTGCTAAAACTGAGCTTTGTCTGTGTTTTATGTGCTGTCTCTGGTTTTAAATAATGCACAGGTTATTAAGAATTTATATTAGTGTTAGGGACCCTTGAGATGTGGTCTGCCGTGTAGTGGCTCAGGGGCTTACAACACTTTGGCCAAAATGTTAAACTAAAAGACCATTATATTTAATAGATATCTCTACATATATATTTAGGCACTGTACCGTGTATAAGTTTCACTGGATGTGCACTGAGCTCTGTCTGTGTTTCATTTTCTGTCTTTGGTTTTACATATTTGTAGGGTGATCAGATTTTCAAAATGAAATACCGGGACACATACAAAAATTATTAATATAACAAATGACATTACTAAAAAATGAATATAATAATGATATTTATCTGCTAGTGTCACCATTGATGCTATATTATTCATTCTACCTCTTCTCATTCTCTCTCTACCTTCCCCCCATTCTCTCTATCCCTCCCTCATTTTCTCTCAACATCCCACCATTCTCTCTCACCCTACCCCTCATTCTCTCTCCCTCCCCCAGTCGCTCTCTCCCTTCCCTCCCCCAATTCTCTCTCTCCCCCATTCTCCCCCCTTCCCACCCCCATTCCCTCCCTTTCCTCCTCCTTCCCACCCATTCTCTCCTTCTCTCCCTCCATTCTCCACCCACCTCCCATTCTTTCCCTTACCTCCCCACCCACCATTCTCTCCCCCATTCTCTGCCTTCCCTTCCCTCCCCCATTCTCTCACTCACTCTCTCTTCCTCTGCTCCTCCATTCTCTCTCTCACTCCCCTCCTCCATTTTCTATCTCCCCCTATTCTCTCCCACCTCCCTCCTCCATTCTCTCTCCCCATTCTCTCTCTACCCCTATTCTCTCTCTCCCCTATCCTCCATTTTCTCTCCACCCTCATTCTCTCTCTGACCAGAGCCACAAAGCCACTGACCTGCACAGACACGCACACAACCACTGACCTGCACAGACACTCGCACAGACAGACCAACACAGACACACGGCCACTTACCATGCACAGACTCCCACATAGACAGACCTGCAGAGACACAGCCACTGACCTGCAGACACACAGTCACTGACCTGCACAGACATACCTACACAGACACTCACACAGACAGACTAGCACAGACACACAGACCAGCACAGACAGACCTGCACAGACACTCACACAGCCACTGATCTGCACAGACACACACAGCTGTGCACAGACAGACATGCACAAACACTCACACAGCCACTAACCTGCACTGACACACACACAGCCACTGACCTTCACAGGCAGACCTGCACAGACACTCACACAGCCACTGACCTGCACGAACAGAGCTGCACAGACACACACACACAGCCACTGACCTGCACAGACACAGACACAGACACTGACCTGCACAGACAGACCTGCACAGACACTCACAGAGCCACTGACCTGCACACACTGACCTGCACAGCCACTCACACAGCCACTGACCAGCACAGACACACACACAGCCACTGACCTTTACAGACAGACCTGCACATAAAACTGAGCTTTGTCTGTGTTTTATGTGCTGTCTCTGGTTTTAAATAGAATCAACTAAAAACTGAACCTGTTCTTCCTTAATTTCACTATCTGTTTCTAAAAACTGTTGCACTGCTTTTAACCCATCCTTATGTAAAATTGAAGTATATAGAGATGTCACATCTGCGGTTACCAGAATAAAATCATCCTCCCACTTAATATTGTTTAAAATCCTGATGTCTGTTGTATCTTTAATATATACGATTTTAATGACTTCACATATTTATGTAAAAAAAAAGCTGTGTGCTGTGCACGCGCATAGTAAGTGAAACTTCTTTGACTTTTGTTACAGAAATTGTATTTGTGTTGGTGATGTTTTAATTAAAAATCAAAATACAAGTTCATTGACTAAACGCAAATAAATTTGACTTAGAATGCGCGTGCTCAGCACACATCCCCTGTATTAGCTATTTGCACTGAGTGTGCGCGTGTGACCGTGTGTGCGCGTGTGACCGAGTGTGCGCGTGTGACCGTGTGCGCGTGTGACCGTGCATGCGCGTGTGACTGAGTGTGACCTTACATATCTCCTTGCACATCACCCCTCCTGCACATCAACCCCCCTGCACATCACCCCTCCTGCACATCACCCCCCTTGCACCTTACATATCCCCTTGCACATCACCCCCCTTGCACCTTACATATCCCCTTGCACATCACATATCACCCCCTGCACATCACATACCCCCCTGCACATCAACCCCTTGCACCCTACATATCACCCCCCTTCACCTTACATCACCCCCCTTGCACCTCCTCACCTCACATCACCTCCCCTCACCCCTGCACATCAGATCACGGCAGCAGAGCAGAACGCCGGCCTCCTCCTGCTCTGCTCGGTGGGGCTAATCAGGCCCCGCTCCCTCAGTCAGCGCCCGCACTGCTGACAGGCACAGACCGCGATATGCGGTCTGTAGGGAGTGGAGCCGGAGCGCGTGGCTTGAGCGGAGGGACCCGCTACTCTTCCCCTCTCCCTGGGCTCGGGCTGCAGGAGGGAGCTGCTGCGGGCTGCCGTAAGGTAAGCAGCTCCCTCCCCCTTCACCCACAAATGCCCTCACAGTGACAGTTTATCCGCTTTGCTCAAGTCTCCAGCGCTGCCCGCCCGATCCGCACACACCGCTCTCCTTCCTCCCGGTTAACCTCCATGATCCCTGGGCTCCTCTCCTCCTCCTCCAGCCTCGGCAGCGCTCAGTCAGCGGGACACAGGGAAGCGGAGGTAGGGAGGAGAGAGGCTGAGCAGCGGCTGACTGATTTAAAATCCCCGCGCCTGCCTTCTTGCTACAGTACACTTTTCACTCTAGCACCGGAAGCTCTGCGGCAGCCATCTTGCTATACCCATGGCAGCGGACGTGTGGGGGTAAACGGCGGCCATTAAGAGCGGCGCCGGCGCCGCATGTCACAGCGGGTGTGTGGGCGGCATGTCACAGCGGGTGTGTGTTGGGGAGCGGCGGCTGTTAGGAGCGGCGCCAGCGGCTATCGCCGCCGCCGCATGTCACAGTAGACGCGGGGGGAGAGGGGGAGCCGTGACGTCACTTCCGTTTCACATTTCGCCCCCAACTCTCCCGTTTTACCCCATCAGAATAGGTGCCACTAAAGAAGTTTCACTTCAAAAAAGCAGTCTATATAGTGGGATAAATTGCTTGTCAATGATTCGATACCCGATATTATTGGGCTGCCTGGGTTTTTTGAAAACTCTTATGGATCTTGGGTAAGAATTAAAACAATGGTAATTCGGCTTTATCTTTACACAAATATTTGAATTCATTCTCATTTAAAGCTGCAGTTCAGTCAATATCCTGCATGTGTGGTTTTTTTAATAAATCAGTTCTGTACTGTGAGAAAATACTTGTAGCATTTTCTTTTTTTTTTAAAAACAACTTTGAAAGACAGTTTTTTATGTATTCTAATGTAACGAGCATTTTTGTTTCTATAGCAACCCTTTAGAAAGGCACAACCCCTTCCTTTAATGTAACAGGCTCTGGCACACCCCTTTGTGAGTCCTGCCCCCTCCACAGCCGTGCACGTGCATGAGCACAAATGTATCAGTCATTGCCTGGTCACATGATCTTCCCCCAGAACTGACAGAGCAGCAGCAGAAAAGGAGTAGCTCAGAATTAATTAATTAAACCTTATACCATTGCACGTGTGTAGTTAATGTTAAATATTAACAACTCATTTAAAATCAAATCTGTATATATAATACTGTAAACAATATGTATATTTAATTTTGTGTGTATGTGAATGTGTACAATTCAATGTGTTATTAAAATTAATAATGGCTTGTTCTTGTATAGCGCTGCGGGTGACTGGGAGAGGGTGAGTGGGTGGGCGGGCGAGGGTGAGTGGGTGGGCGGGCAGGAGAGGGTGAGTGGGTGGCCGGGCGGAAGAGGGTGAGTGGGTGGGTGGGAGAGGGTGAGTGGGTGGCTGGGAGAGGGTGAGTGGGTGAGTGGGTGGGAGAGGGTGGGTTAGCGGGAGAGGGTGAGTGGGTGGGAGAGGGTGAGTGGGTGGGAGAGGGTGGGCGGGAGAGGTTGAGTGGGTGGGTGGGACACACACACACACATATATATACACACACACACATATATATATATTGTAAGGAATCCACTCCTGGCTTTGATTATAGCTTTTGCAGACTTCTGCAGTTGCAAAAGTTTCCTCTGGCAATCAATGGCATATGTGCTGCTTCTCATTGCAGCTTCTGCCCTCTGCTACATCATTGGAGGAATACTCACACACCCTCCTCCTGTGATTGGATCTCCGCCCTTTATATCCTGGGTGTTGGCACTGAAACAGTGCCGAGCATAATCTCCTACCTGGGACGTTACTGTCTCTGCCACAAACCGCCCCAGGCCTCTCTCCTAGCGTTCTTACCTTCCAAGTTCCTGAGTATCCAGAGGCCTGTTCTTTCTCCTGTACTGAAGCGTGTTGCCAGCACCGGTACCTGCTGCATTCCCTCCTAGCAGTGGCTACCCTTCCTTTCCTGCGGCCTGCTGCTATCCCCTTGCAGTGGCCTGCCTTGGACTTCTGCGCTGAAGCGTTGGTTCTCCCCGACGCTGCCCTGCGGTGAACTTCGGCCAGCCTGCTGTCTCCTCCTGCTGAGATTGGCGTCATGGGCCGAGGCCGCTCCTCGCGCAGAAGCCGCTCACGCTCCTAAGCTGAAGCGGGGAACTCCTGTCTGCTTGTTGCCGATTCCTTGCTACGACTACGACCACCCGGATGTCTTCTATCCTGACCCTGCTTCGGCCATCGATTGTCCTGTCTTCTCCTACCCCGACTTTGGCTTCAATAACGACGATGCTGCCTTCTCCAATCCTGACCCTGCGATGTACGACTACGAACTGCGCACTCCGGATCAGTCTGCGCGGACTAAGGTCAGTGATAATGTAACCCCACCTCAGCCCCGCGGTCCGGTCCCGGTTTGTGGCGAGCATCGGTGTAACATATATACACACACACACACACATATAATCACACATACTCACCACCTTGCTGACACCACTGCTCCGGGACACAACCCCTTCCCCCTTCCCCCACGGGGGCAGAGCAACCCCCCTGCATCTCCCGCGCGGGCAGGGAGGCAGGCACAGGGATCGGAGCAGAAGGGGGCACATCTCCCGCTCCCCCTCCCTTCCCCACCCCCCACGGGGGCAGCGCAACCCCCCTGCATCTCCCGCGCGGGCAGGGAGGCAGGCACAGGGATCGGAGCAGAAGGGAGACACATCTCCCGCTCCCCCCTCCCCACTGGCGGCACAAGCCCCCTCCATCTCGCGCAGGCTGACAGCCACAGTGATCGGGCAGAAGGGGGCACCACACAGCGGCAGATCGGGAGCGAGCACACGTCACTGGGAGACTCATGAATATTCATGAGTCTTCCACTAAACAAAACCCAGCTTTTAATACGTCACAAAAATTTCGCCGATCAAGACATGGAGAACGGATTGACTGACAGCTATACAGTTCTTTAGGTAAATAGAGATTGCACACATTAAACTATTAAAGTAAAAAATAAATAAAAAATAAAATAAAAACAACTGCAGCTTTAAGTAGTGACTGCAGCCAATGACATCAGCATGAAAATGTGCAGCAGGTGCAAACAACAAGAGAGCAAATGCAACCTATGAAAATTGTTAAAAGACCAACATGGCAATAAATATACTATGTTTGCATATTAAATGACAAGCTAATGTGGTATTTATAACGGATAAGGTGAGACATGACTAAGAAATACATTGACCAGGGAATAACAATACAAGGGCAACAGAGAGTTGGATCGCCAGCAACCATGTAGGGTTGGCGGGTACGAGATTTTCGGTGGGGTAGCGTGGCGGTTACAGAGGCCCCGGGCTCTTCCCGAAGTCATTTTAATTACATGCCGGGGGAGCGGCGAAGTCCCCTGTAACTTCCCTTGGCTCCTGCGATGTACCACAGTGCCAATCAATGGGTACAGGGTGGGGATAGTGGCCCCGGGGTGGATGGTTAGGCCTCCCAGGTGGGTAGCGGGGGAAGGGGGTGTTAACCCCTTAATTACTATAGCGGGTATTAATCGCTAAGGTGATTAAGGGGTTAGGGGCCATTAGATTGTATTTTTGATTGTACTGTTGCTGCCCACGTAGGACAAGGAAGTGGAGGATGGTAATTAGGACGCCCTTCATCATGACAGGGATAAGTGCACGTTTTATTTACTTTATTTATGATAGCTCGCTAATGTTTGATTTTGAATGGGCAAATGAACTATTATCCATATCTTATAATAGTAATTTTGCCCATTACTGTTCTGTATGTGTGGGGGGGGGGGGGGGGTGTTGGGGGTAGAGGAGGTGGGTAGTAGGGTGGTCACATCTCCCGCTCCCCCCTCCCTTCCCCACCCCCCACGGGGGCAGCGCAACCCCCCTGCATCTCCCGCGCGGGCAGGGAGGCAGGCACAGGGATCGGAGCAGAAGGGGGCACATCTCCCGCTCCCCCTCCCCACTGGCGGCACAAGCCCCCTCCATCTCGCGCAGGCTGACAGCCACAGGGATCGGGCAGAAGGGGGCACCACACAGCGGCAGATCGGGAGCGAGCACACGTCACTGGGAGACTCATGAGTCTTCCACCGACTGCCGGAGGCAAATTATAAACAAAACCCAGCTTTTAATACGTCACAAAATATTCGCCGATCAAGACATGGAGAACGGATTGACTGACAGCTATACAGTTCTTTAGGTAAATAGAGATTGCCCACATTAAACTATTAAAGTAAAAAAATAAATAAAATAAAAAAAAGACTGAACTGCAGCTTTAATAACCCTATATCTTTACCCCTCATTAGCAATACTCTCAATTGTTCAAAAAAAACTTGGAGGTGGGGTTGTGATCTAATATTTGATATGTATCTGTATCATTTAATATTCTATTGGCTTCGTCTATATATGCTTTTCTGTCCATGATCACAACCCCACCCCCTTTATGGGCTTGTTTAATAATAATATCCTCATTGTTCATTAAACTTTCTAGTGCTTCTCTTTCTTTTCTAGTTAAATTATTTTTAAAAGCAGTGCGTTGTTCAGTTAATTTATTAAAATCATTAGTTACCATCTGATAAAAAAAACTTCTAAAAAGTGTCCCTTTTCATGACTTGGATAAAAAGTCGATCTAGGTTTAAGATTGGTATGTACAAACTCTATTATTTCTATTTAATGGTAATGTATCTGTACCCATCATACCTCTCTGTGTGGCTTGATTTAAAAAGTGTCTCTGTATAGTTCATTTTCTCAAGAATAAATTGGCATCAATAAAAAGTTGAAAATTGTTCGGACCTACAGTTGGTGCAAAGGTAAGACCCTTTGACAATACTATTTCTTGTGCTTCTGTAAATAGAGCTACTCAAATTAAAAATGCTACTCTTCCTCCGTGTATCACTACCCTCTCTCTTTAGTATGTTTCCTCCTCTTTTCTTTTTTTCTGACCCAGAGGTGATTCCAGTGGTGAGAACCGATTGCTGGTCTCCCACAAATCTGAAAACCTCCCTGTTCCTAAAAAATGAGATGTGCTGGGTTCATTATCTTTAATCTGTCTGTTCTCTTTAGATGTATCTAGATTTTTCTCTTTAGGATGTAATGACCCATCCCTTTTGTTAAGGGGCTTTTTGTATTGGCTATTCTGTTGTGGTTGATTACCTATTTCTTTTCTCTCATTGGTATTATTAGTAACTTTATTTCCTTGTTCTATATTCTCTCTTTCATTCTCAATACGAGGATTCCTTGACTGAATCCCCTTCTATCACTCTTTCTAGTAATGTTCCAATTCTTACAATTTCCTCTGGCATAATCTTCCTCATCACGTGAAAATTTACCATTTTTTTGTATCTTTCAATTTTTTTTCTAGACTCTCTAGATGCTTTTGTAGAATATTTTCATTTCCTTTGAATACAGGATGTCCCATTAGAGGCTCTATTTTCTCTTTGATAGTATTAATATCTTTATCTAAAATCGCCAATTTCTTTTTGTGTTGCAGGATAATTAATTTCATTAGTTCAAACGATGCATTGTCCACGATGCCTTCCCAGGCTCCCATGAACACTGCATCGTCTAAATCAAACGAAGGACTCTTCTTATTTCTTAACCCACATTAAACCATTATTTTTTGGGGTACTGGAGGAGCTGTTTCTTTAAGCTGCCATACCCATTGCCACCACGCATGCTCCGGAAAGGGTTCTTTACAGTAAGGGCAGTTAAAAATGTGGAATTCATTACCCATGGAGACTGTGATGGCAGATACAATAGATTTGTTAAAAAAAACAAAAACTTGGACATCTTTTTAGAAAGGAAAGGTATACAGGGATATACCAAATAAGTACACATGGGAAGGATGTTGATCCCGGGATTAATCTGATTGCCAATTCTTGGAATCAGGAAGGAATTTATTTTTCCCCTTATGAGATCATCAGATGATGTGACTCTGGGGTTTTGTTTGCCTTCCTTTGGATCAATAAGTAAGTATAGATATAGGATAAAGTATCTGTTGTCTAGATTTTTTTCAACCTCATCTACTATGTAACCACTCATTTTGTATTATTCTGTGCAGTGAAGAAAGATACATGACCAACATATCAACTATTACTCACTGACTGCTTCCTTGCAGTAAGAGATGGGGTAATAAGTAATAATAGGCAATGGGATAATGGCCAAAAGACTGCAAAAATGCTATAAAAGATTACGTTCATGTTTTAAGAATTGGATACATAACAGCAAGGCATATACATTTCAAATTGTTTCTCTCGATTATTTAAACATTTTGTTTGCTATTGAAACAAGCACAGTATAGTTGTACATGGGCCAGCTGTCACACTGGGAAGTTTACTTTCCATAATTGTAAACAACGGAACGATGAGTTATGTCATGTTCCACAGTTGCTTTTAAGAACTGGCAAAACAGTCTGATCCCAGCTCTCATCCCAACGCATTTGTTTGGAGTCATGTAGATTTTGACGAAACCTTCTCAGTTTGCTCGACTTGCTAGTGAAATCTGAAAACAACATCTGTGAAATAAAAGAATGTTTCATTAATGAAGACACACGTTGTGTAACAAGTGGATTGAAACCACGGCCATGATACTAGCCTACACGTGACTGCAAGAGGCACTTAACCTTTAGGGTGCTCCTATGACGTCCCCTGAACGTCATAAGGGCCAGTACACTAAGGGCTCTTAAGATGTTCAGGCAACGTCATGCGATTGCTCATTTTTTAGGGGTAGAAGTGATCAGAATGGAAGTGGAGCAGGTTCAAGTTCTGTTTGCATACCTGGAGGTCAGATGCATCTATGTGATCACTGCATGGAAAACCGGTGGCATCCAAGGTATTAATTGCCCTTTAGGGGCCAGCATACGGGTTTCTAATAGCTGAATATGTCGTGTACAGAGCTTTCAGAACCTCACAGGTTATTTTTCAGTACACTTAAAACACTCCAAAATCTCTATACACTGCTTTTATCTATTAGTCTATTGTATCTATTATCTATATCATCACTGGTCCCTGAAAGAAGTATCACAACCTATAATGGATCTGCATTTCTCTAGGACCCCTGCAGCTCTCAGAACATGGCTTTACATTGAATGACAGAACTGCTATGTCTGGCTGATCACACTTTTTAAGAAGGAACAGCCGGTTGCTTGATTAAGTTTTGCATCCAACCACCGTTTAGCAGACAAACTAGCAAGGTGGGTGTTGTAAACTCCTCCAGCACTAAAGAATAATTAAAACAGCATTCACATCTTAAGTACCAACAACTGATCCTCTCCACTGAAATATAAAACAGACAACTACTTAAGAGTATGTATAGGTTTATGCAAAAATGTTAAATGTATTTGCAATGAATTGCCCTGGCCATGTCAAGTTCATTTCCAATGAACATACAGATATAGCAAGAATCATGGTCTGCAGCACGCGGTCACAAAATGTCTGTTGTGTCGGAGACCACGCTTCCTAAGGAGACCCAACGCAGCGTGAATCCTCTGGTGCCTCGATCACTGCGGTTGTGTGGCAGCAGCACCGAAGACAGCTACATCTGTATGCTGCTAAAACTAGTAGCTGAGCAGGGAAGGGGAGGTGGGATGCTTCACTATGAATGTGGTATAAAACGTTCTAGAATTGAATAGAGGTGCCACCTGAGGATCAAAATGCAATTAGCTAAGGAATAGGTAGAGAGAGAACAGGGATCCTTTTTGTAGGTGCACACTCTAAAAAGTAAGGAAGGTGCCATACATCAAATTAGAAAAAAAAAACATATTGGTGGTCTGTAGAGGCAGATGTCTAGAGTTAGAGCCTAGGCTGATAATGGCTAATACCAAATAGTGAGACCTGATAATGAAATGGTAGCAGGCACTTGGAATTATAGGTGCTGCTAATAACTAGCTATATATTAAAAAAAAAAAAAAAAAAAAAGTGCGCCGAGCACGCGCATTTCAAGTGAAGCTTCTTTCAGTCACAAAAAGCTGTATGGTGCTCCAACGTGAGCTACTGGCTATATAGCCCAAGGATATGAACACATAATATAGTAACCCTGGAGGTCCCAGATAGTCCAGACCAAACCACTCCAACCCTGCAATAAAACCACTTCCACTAGATACCGAATAGCTGGAAAAAATCCCACTGGAATGATGTGGGACCTTCACTGGCTAGTGACCAGACAAAAACATCGGTTGGGTAAGTATAGGTACATACAGGTAAACAGGTTGGAGTAACTCACATTTGTGGGGTCTTCAATGGAATTTCCTCCGTGGGTGCGTGCTGCCGTTACTCCACAATGACCGGACATCCAAAGGAAGGAGAGATGGAGCACAGCTGGTGACAAATAAACTAAAGGTACGCTTAAGGGAGGGGGTATGCTCAGGGGAGGGGGATGGGGCGGGCCTTTCGTACAGCATAGGTATCCCGTGAGAAGGGCCTCAGATATTACATCTGTATTTGCTATCCTGTCCGCACCAACCCACCCCCCTCCGATAGATAATTTTAGTTTCAGTTTCAGGATATACGCTTCTCACGCACCGCCCCCTCCCCCCCGCCCACCCACAACTTTCTTTATTGAGAACTATTGTGATGTTTGGACACAGTTCAGTTGTGCTTCCATGGCCTTGCAGTGTGCACCGTTTCCTCTGGATGTGGGCCGTCCCGGGCCCAGCCCCCCTGCCGCCCACTCCCACCAGCAACTTTCTTTATTTAGAAATAGCATGACGTTTGCACACAGTTCCGTTCATAGGCATTTAACCCTTTTACTTATGGAAGCGTTTTGTGAGACATTCCAGGTGTTTGGTAATGATGAATTAAATGTAGTCACAAGTCCAGGATCCGCTTTATGATTCCTTACCTATGTCCTTTTTTTTTTTTTTTTTTAACTTGTATTTTTTATTTTTGTGAAAATACAGCATATATACATTTTATTTCCAGTACTGTGACATGCATTATTCATATCTCTTATGTATAACAGCTGAGCGCAAACATTGTCATCAAAACATGGTTATAAGTATTGACATAATCTTAAATAATAAATAATCATAAAGTAAAGTTAGGTGGGGGGGGGGAGGGGAAGAGGGTGGGAGGGGGAGGGAGGACGGGATGCCGCGACTCTGCTCATCGCCTCCGAGACCGATGTCTAGTTTAATTTGTTGCTGCTGGGTGGGCTACTCCATCACCGGAGAACGCATCTAGCTACTATTAAAGCAAAACGGTGGAACTCTCCACCCCAGGGATGTCTGTCTGGGCCAGCCAAGGCGTCCAGACTTTTAGGAAATTTTCGCCAGTGTCATTGACTAAACTTGTCAATTTTTCCATCTGGCATATGAACCAAATTTTGTTCCGAATTTTGGGGATTACAGGAATTTCACTTTGTTTCCATAATGCTGCGATCTCGCACCGCACGGCTGTAGCAAAATGAGCTATTAGTTTAAGAGTTGCCTTTGAGAAGCCCTGTCGTGCTCTTCCCAAAAGGAAGAGCCCGGGGTCAAATGGGATGTCGAGGCCTAAAAGCCTCTGAAGCCAATTGATGATTTTTTTCCATAGTGGACTCAGCCGGGGGCAGGACCACAGCATATGTAACAGATCAGCGGGTTCTCCACACTGTCTAGGACAGAGCGGAGAACTACCGTGTACAAATTTGGATAGTCTAAGCGGGGTGAGGTACCACCTCATTAGGACCTTATATGCGTTCTCCTTTAATGTTGTGCAAATCGAGCTCTTAGCAGCTGTTGTTGCTATTTGTGTCCACTCGTCTAAATCTAGGGTCTCCCCTAAGTCTGTTTCCCATTTTAGCATGTAGCCTAGTTTGTGGGTGACTTTAATTCCAGAACCGATCACTTCTCTATACATCTGCGATGTGAGTCCCTTCGTATTAGTCTCATTCAGACAGAGCTTTTCGAAAGTTGTCAATGGTGGATATGGGGTTGAGTTGTTGTAAAAGGCTCTGATCTGGAGGTATCTATAGAATTCTGATTGTGGGATATTTTTCTCTTCTCTAATTTGTGCAAACGATATGAGTTTGTTGTCCACCACCAGATCTTGTAATCTCATAATATTATGCTGTTTCCAAATTTGAAAGTTAGCGCTAGGCATACCCGGAGCAAAGTGTGGGTTACCCCATAGGGTTGTCATCAGGGATTTTTTGGACGTAAGTCCGCATCGATATTTGGTAACATCCCAGATTGCTAATGAGTTGGTCATTGAGGATAGCGGCTGAAGTATAGCGGATTTTCTTGCTATTTTTGGAGTCCATAATAGGTTGCTTAGTTCCAATGGGGAACAGGCTTTGCTTTCCAATGCGACCCATCGCTTCAAATCAGGGTTTGTTTGCCATTGGGAGAGTTGACATAATTGGGCCGCTCGATAGTATGAAATTAAGCAAGGTACTGCTAAGCCCCCTTCTGTTGGGTGTTTCATTAGGATCTGACTATTTATTCTAGGTTTTTTGCCTCCCCAAATAAATGTAAAAATGGCGGATTGTAGATCTCTAATTTCCTTCAAATTTAACGGTACTGGGAGGGTTTGGAATAAGTATAAGATGCGTGGGAGAACATTCATTTTTATGCTATATATTTTTCCTATCCAAGAGATATTGAATTTCGCCCACCTTCTTATATCCTCCTTCAGTGCTTTAATTAATTTGGGATAGTTTGCTTTATAAATTGATTTATATTCACTTGTAATAAATACCCCTAAGTATTTAATTGCCTTAGGTTGCCAGCGAAAGTTGAAGTTTAAAGAGATCAGTTTTTCTTCTGGTTTTGGAATGGTAACGTTCAGGGCTTCTGACTTTGACTGGTTTATTTTAAATCCTGAAATTTTGTTGAACTTATCTAATAGGCTGAAGAGGTTAGGGAGGGAGGTGAGTGGTTTAGACAAGACCATTAGCACATCGTCAGCATAGAGGGCTATTTTGTGGGATTGATTATCTAATTTGAGACCGGAAATATCCGGATTCTCTCTCACATGTGCCGCTAACGGTTCCATGCACATGGCAAAGAGTAAGGGCGAGAGGGGGCAACCCTGTCTCGTGCCACTCTTGATCTTAAATATGTCCGAGGGGTAGCCTTGGTGCATCACTTTGGCTGTCGGACCAGTGTACAGCGCCATAATAGCTGATATTAATTTATTCTCGAAACCAAATGCTCCAAGTGTAGCTTTTAAGTATGCCCAGTCGATCCTATCAAAGGCCTTTTCTGCATCTAGACTTAACACCATAATTTTTACTTTTTGCGATTTGGCTACTTCTAGCAGATCAACGATTCGACGGATATTATCTCCCGCTTGTCTATCTTTAATGAATCCGACTTGATCTGGGTGTATTAGTCTAGGTAGGATCTGACTTAATCTATTGGCAATCAATTTAGCATAGATTTTAATGTCCGTGTTGATAAGCGAGATAGGTCTATAACTTTTACAATCTAATGGGTCTTTGCCAGATTTATGAATTACGGAGATTGACGCTTGGAGCATGTTTTCGGGGAAGGGTTGTCCTGCCAAAACCGCGTTGAACATTTTGAGCAGGTATGGGGCCAAAATTTTGCTGAATTTTTTATAATAGAGGCCCGAGAAGCCATCTGGACCCGGGGCCTTCGAGGTCTTAAGGTTGTCTATAACTAGATCTAGCTCTTCTATGGTAAAGTCGAGACTCAGTCGCCCTCTCTCCTCAACCGTCAGCTTTGGTAGTTTTGAACTCGAGAGAAATGACTCACGAGATCGTTCGGTATTTTGGTTATGTACTATTTTATCCCCATTATATAGTTTCTCATAGAATGACTTGAATTCTTCAACAATTACAGATGGATTGCCAGAGATAGAGCCCGAGGATCTTTTAATGGCTTGTATACTATAATTAGGGGGTCTGTCTCTCAGTTTGTTGGCGAGCATAGTATCTGGCTTATTTGCTTTATCGAAAAATTTCCTCTTTGACCAATTCAGGGACATATCAGCCTGGGATGTTAATAGAAGATTTATTTCTATTTTGGCATCTCTTATTGGTTTGAGTAGGTTGGGGTTATTGGATTGTTTATGTTTGTCTTCTAGGGTTTTCAATTTAGGTTGTAGTAAATTTAACTTGTATTCACGTTCTCTCTTTTTTCTAGACGCTATACTAATAAGTGTGCCCCTGAGCGTGGCTTTATGAGCCTCCCATAGGGATAGATAGGAGTCTACTGAACCATCGTTCAGTTGGAAAAATTGCTCTATTTCGTTGGCCACTAATTGAGCGGTGAAAGGGTTCTTTAATAGGGCTTCATTAAGTTTCCAGTTTGCTCTAGGTCTGTCCAGAATTAGCTGGGTGCACCGTAGCTCTATAGGCGCATGATCTGACCATGAAATATCATGGATCCCTGTATGGGAGATCTGCGGGACCAGTCTGCTAGAGATAAAGAAGTAATCGATTCTGCTATAAGTTGAATGCGGGTGGGAGAAGAAGGTATAATCCCTGTCGTGGGGGTGTTGTTCCCGCCATATGTCTAGCAGTTGGTTTTTTGCTAGACCCCTACGTAGGGCCTTTGGGATAGCCTTTGGGTAACGCTGAGTTTGATGTGACCTATCGAGCTTGGGATTTAGAGCTAGGTTAAAGTCTCCTGCTACAATTATGGGACCCTTGGCAGTTGTATGTAGTTTGTTGAAAAAGGTCGTGAAGAATTGTGGCTCTTGGATATTGGGGGCATACAGTGTTGCCAATGTTAGTGGATGATTATTTAGGGTGCCTATTAGGATTAGGTATCTGCCTTCCTTATCTTTGAGGGTTTTCTCTAGATGGAAAGGGCATTTATTGTGAAAGATGATGGCTACTCCTCGTTTTTTTGTAGTAGACGAGGAGGTATAGAATTGTCGGAAGTGTTTGTCCAGGTATTTTGGAGTGTTCTTAGAGCTAAAGTGTGTTTCCTGGATTAGGATAATGTCCGCCTGCTTTCTTTGATAGTCAGTACAAGCTACCTTTCTCTTGCTTGGGCTATTGAGGCCTTTTACATTGTGAGATAATATAGTCAGCCCCATGGTAAGATGTATTGGAGGGCTAGTGTAAGTGGGATCTGTGTGTTATACAGAGTGGTGGGGTGTGGTACCTGTACATCCAGTGTCTTTGGAGCGAGTGTGTTGCAGAGGCGGTCATTGATTTCGGACAGATGTCGCGGCATTCCGGTGGGGAGGGGAGGGGGAGGAAAGGAGACAAAAAACATTAGTAACATAAACAACAGTGGAGAACCAATAAGGGTCAAAGACTCTTGTGGATCTCTTGCCTTTGGGAGGGCAAATTGCCAGCAATTATCTGCACAGCCTGTGCAGTTGCCCCTGGAGTTTGGGGCATGCTCCTCCCAGAGGACTTTGTGGCTTGTCCTATAATAAGCTAGGACATGCCATGTCGGCTTCATGACGATAGTCAGGGAAGGGAGAAGACTCCCCCTCGACTTTTGTGGATGAAAATACAACTAGCGTGAACTTTGCATAGCAACAATTTTTTTTTTTTTTTTTTTTCCCATTATTTTTATTTTATTTTTTATATGGGGATAAGGTAACCCAGAGACCAGCCAGGCGGACGCTACGGTGGATGTCTGCATTAAGGGGACAGCTACCTGTCAGGAGAGTAGTTCCTCATAGGGAGGGATTTATACTAGGGGGGTCTCAGCTGTGGGATCAGTGCTCTTACGATGCTAAGAAGGGCATTGATAATGTGGAGATCACTAGTTAGCACCTCTAGCTCACAGTCCCTCCCTTGCTTGTCTTCCCCAGGTATCGCACAATATATATATAATACAGGCGGCAGGGGGGGGGAGGGGGCGACCCATGACTCTCTTTCTATATAGTGGCGGTCATACCCCGTGTCCCGTCGCCCCCACCCCACCCAACCCCCTCCGATAAACACTGACCCACCCCCCCATCACATTGGGTGTTCTGTGCCACTATGCCCATGGGTGTGCACATTCCCCCCAGGACTAACGGGAAGTCCTTTGTGATGACGCCTCCATGACGCCGCAGGATCAGCTGTCCACACCGAGGGGTGAGTTGGGCGTGGATATGGGGGGAGAAGCGGCCGCCAGATACGTCAACCGCATATATCGGGACTCTTTAGTGTGCCCCCTGTAGGGAGTGGGGGGCGCCCCCGTCATCTGTGTCTCCCTCCTCTGCAGTGCTGCATGGACCCTTCAAGATGGCTGCTGGCCGCCTCCGAGTGCAGAGCGCTTCCGCGGGGGTAGCAAGATGGCCGCCGTCTCAAACCAAACTTTTGAAGGTCCCAACTTTATGGACAACGTGGATGGACAAACGAGCAGTCCAGTGGTCGTGCCGCTTTAAGGCTCAACTGTTTGTTGCCGGACCTCAGTTAAGGGCCATATCCCGTGACTTGCTGCGTTGGCGAGTCACTCGGTTCCAGCCCGGCTCCGGGGAGGCTGTTTCTGCGACTTGCAGGTGCGTAATTTGTTCCTTGAGGCCCAGCTTCACTAGAAAGCGGTCTTGGTCTTCAGGGGAGCGTAGTATGTGTGCGGCTCCATTCTTTAGGACCTGGAGACCGAAGGGGAATACCCACCGGTACCTGATCCCCTTGTCTCGGAGGAGTCTGGTGACCGGGCCAATGGCTTTGCGCTTAAGCAGGGTAGTCGGTGAGAGGTCCTGGAAAATCAGGAGTTTGATCCCCTCAAACTCCACGGATCCCTTTGCGCGTGCGATTTGGCAGACTGCTTCTTTAATTCTAAAAAAGTGTAGCCTTGCGATGATGTCTCTCGGGGGATCGTTTGGCTGGGGCTTGGACCTGAGGGCCCTGTGACATCTGTCAAGATGGAGATCCGCTTCAGGCCTGTCAGGGAACAGGCTTGTCAGCCATTTTGTGAGGAACTCCTCCGGATCAGCGATCTCCTCAGGGACTCCTCTCACCCTGATGTTGTTGCGCCGATCGCGGTTTTCGGCATCTTCTTGTTTAAGCGCAAGTTCATTTATTTGTGCCTGCAAGTTTGTGGTCACTTTTTCAGTTTTGCGGACCGCTTTGATCGTTGAATCTAGCCGCGTCTCTACTTCATCGGTTCTGGCGCCAATTCCGGCAATGTCTCTGCGAAGATCAGAGAGTTCAGAGTGTAAGTGAGATTTTAGTTCATCACAGAACTCTCTCATGATCCTGCGTGTCATAGCTTCCGTGGACCGGAGTTCTGATTGTTCCATAGGCGGATCATCCTCAGAATCAGAAGTGACATGCGGTGGTGAGGGTCCCATTCTGTGGGTGCGGGCCGGATCAGTTTTATTAAAGTAGGTAGTGAGAACTGCCTTGGTTTGCCCGATTTTGTTTTGGCTTGCATCTCTGTATGCTCCTATCGTGATTTAATCCCGTTTTGTGGCGTTCACGCTAGTTTTAGTGCACTTTAAATGCTTCTAGTCTGGCGAGGGGGAAGGAGCTCTTCACTCACGCATCCATTCCCTTAGCCTTCGCGCATGCGCCTTCCCTATGTCCTTTTTAACAATCTACATGACTTTATTTAAAAAAAAAAAAAAAAAAAAGGGGATGGGGGGGATGTATAGAGTTAGAATCGCATGGATCACTATGGTGCTGCTGGGTAGGTGGGGTTAAGGTTTGGTGACTGACCCATTGGTGATTGGTGACTGGTGACCTATTGGTGCTGCTGGGTAGGAGGGTGAAGGTTTGGTGACTGACCCCCCCCCCCCCGAGCCCCTGGCCCAGCCCGCAACCCCACGGTATCCCAGAGGTGAGGGGGAGGGACCCGGGAGGGGGGAGAGGCCGCCATCCCGCGGGCTGCCAGCGAGCCGGACGGATGAGGCCCAGAGGATCCGCGCCTTTACTTGGAGGTTCCCGCTCAGCCTGGGGGGAGGAAGGAGGGAAGATGGCCGCTGATCCAGAAACTGCGACGGGTCGGCGGGGGCTCCCAAGCTGTCAGCATCAGACCATTCGACAGGATCATCATCACAGCAACAGGATCCGAAGGGGCAGCACTTCTGGGTGAGTCAGGAGGGGCGCCATTACTCAGAGGAGCTTCATCTGGTCAGTAGTATACTGTAGAGGGCTTGTCCAGAGCGGCTCAATCTTTAGTGGTGGAGGGGGCAGATGCTGCTCCAGCTCTACTCCATGAGGTCGAGGGAGCCTCCTCTCTCGCCGGAGAGGTGCAGGGGGGGTCTGTGGGGGCCCCGATGTGTGTCCCAAGCCCAGCCTAAGAAGGAATACTTCCCCATCCTCTGGTCTGCTGCAGGGTATGCGGCCATTTTTTATAACTAGCATCGCAAAGGGGAACAACCAGCGATATTTGAGATTGTTATCACGTAGTGTTTTAGTGACTGGCCATAGATTCCTCCTCCTTGCCAGCGTAGCTGGGGCCAAGTCCTGGAAGGCTTGGAACCGGACCTCATCGAATTCAGTGTGTCAGAGTCACCTCGGTAGCAAGCTACTTTCACAAAACCCCTCGCAAGTCCCCTGCACAATGGCAACGGGCGGGAAAGGCAAGGAGAGTAGGAACAGAGACAGACTCCCCCCCCCCAGTCTCCCAACAGCGACGTTAGAGAGCCTGACACAGACACAGAATTGGGGACTAACAGACCCTCTTCCGGAGCTGGGGACCAGGAATGGGCCAGAGTTAAGGACATCAAAGAACTATGTGGGGAGATGAGAAAAATTTTCAAGTCAGAACTCTGGGCCCTGTGCAAAGACCTGGATGCCCTGGGAGAGCGGAAAAACACCCTGGAGATAAATTCTGATGAAACTGTAACAGCCCTGCAGCAAACCAACGCTGAGGTAGCCACTCTGTCGGCCCAGGTGAGAGAAATGGGGGTCAGATTGGAAGATTAAGACAACAGGAGAAATAACCTCCACATCAGAGGGGTACCAGAGACTGTAACAGACCCTGAAGACTTCATCGTGTGCTGGGTAGAACACCTACTACCAGACAGGTCTGACACAGACAGACATCTGGATAGATGTCGTAGAGCTCTCCGCTCCCGCCTGCAACCCGTAGACCCCCCCAGGGAAATTATTGTTAGATTCCATTACTTCAGGACAAAAGAATTCATATCCCAAAAGACCAGAAACCAAAAACACACTGAATTCGATGAGGCATACTCTAAACAAATGAATGGCTAGTTGTCTAAAAGTAGTTTCTCAGAGTGTCATGGGTCTAAATTCACCTCTGAAAAGGAGGCTGATATTCAGAGATTTTAAAATCTAAACTAGGCGATATATTCATATTACAGGAAACACATCTAAATAGGTAAGACGTAACTAGGCTAAGAGACAAAAATTTGCACCACATGTATCACTCTCCTGCGTAAAACATAAAGGCAGCAGTAGCTATCTTGATTAAAATGAATGTCCCCTTTGCAATTGAAAAAATAAAAAGGGATAAAGTAGGTAGAATGATAATTATCTCTGGTAAACGGCACAGTAGAACTAACCATAGTAAGCCTAAATGCTGCTAACGAAGACCAAGAAACCTTTCTCAATTAAGCTTTTGATACAATTAATCAGCATGGAAAATGACAACTAATAATAGGTGGGGACCTAAACACCGTCATAGACAGTATTAAAGATAGAGCGAGAACCTTTGAAAAAGAATGCCAATCAAAACTAAATAACTCTAGAGCCCTGAAAAACAATATAGGTGTAAGTGGGTTGGTCGACAAAAGGAGACTGTTGAACCCAATGACAAGGGGATATTCATTTTACTCAGTCCCACAAACAATACAAGAGGACCAGTCTTTGCAAATAGAGTCCTCCTTGGCGCTGGAACTTTCACTCGTGCTCAATACAATGCATGAAAAATATAAACATGTAGAGAAACAATGAGGAATAGCACACTTAATTAAAGATGCTGTCACCTCTGTGAAAATGGTAACACTAGATGCTATTTCACCCTAAACACTCCAGAAATGATGATGGAAATGACCATAAACATACACACACCACCACCACCAAGCAGTTAAACCTTCAAAGCCTGGATCAGTAATCTAGGTGTAACCCAATTAATTAAGATGTATCTTATTCAAGTGAATTTAATTGGGCACCATTTTGATCCTTAATTCTTGATGTTGTTTTTCCGCTGCAGCTTTGTAGGGTACTATAAAGGAGGCACATGTCATGCTTCCTGCTGACCGAATCCATTTCTTGGGCCTTTGAGTTCAACCATATTTCTTTATCCGCTTTAAGCTGGCGTTTAATTTGTCATTGAGGTAGAGATAATGTTTGTGATTGGTGTTCTTTATCTTAGCGCGTTCTTCAACTAAGTTTAAAGTGTTGTCTGAAATCCATGGTTTGATTTTTCTTCTCTTTATGGGGCATATTTCCTTGAGTGTTTATATGATGGGGGTTTTAGTTGAGTTCCAGTTATCATTTATATCCTCATTTATGATTTGGGTGAACCGGTTGCGTAATTGAATTTGGAATTGGGCTTGATTGGTGGGGTTGGCCAGGTATGAGTAGTCTAATGTGGAAGTGGGATGAGTAACATAATGTGCTTTTAGGTGAAGCTTAAATTTGGCTTGAACTAAATGATGGTCTGACCTGATAGAAGCTCCGCGCATTACACAAACATCCTGTATTGCACTCTAAAACTTTTTATGTTTCTGAAAATAGTCCAACATGTTTTGATCTCTTCCATTATTCGGAGACCAAGTTAACCTGTGACGTATAGGGTGTTGGAACCAGGTGTTGCACGCCACCATTTCATTTTATTATAGCTAGCAAATGACAATAAGCTGAGACAGTTGTCGTTAATATTTCCAATGCCAAATGGGCTGAGCGTTTTTCCATCCGAGCTAGAACTGGAGTGCGTTGAGATCCCTGCAATTATTGTCAGCTGATTCCCACCTTTATAAGAGTTCAAAATCTGCTGTAATTCCTCGTAAAACATGCCTTTGTCTTGATCATTGCTGATCTCTGTTGGGGCGTAGATCCCAAAAATGGTCGTTGGTATTTTACTGACAAGCTCTAATACGGCGATTCGATCTGAAAAGGATGGAAACAGGAGACAAATTTCATTAGACTAGATTTTAGCATGAAAGCTACGCCTCTGTTAAAACTATCGCAGCCAGAATAGTATAGGTGAAAGCGAGCCGAGTGGTAAGGGTTTAAAGACCGTACGTTCCCCTTGTCCAGAGAGTCTGGCTTCGGAAATTGTGGCTTTATCAATATTGAATTTGTCTAGTTCATCGGTTAATAGATCCATTTTGCTGGTTTCGCTGCCCGAACGGATATTCCAAGCAGCAAGGTTGAGAACGTCTTTAGCGCTGAAATGTTTATTGCATGTGGCGGGTAGCCCATTTTACGATGGGAGCTCAGATACTCCCAATGCATCGGTTGAGCCGTTTGCACTAGACGTAGGAAAATTTAGTAATTGTTGTCCTGGCATTGGGTACATGGCTAATTCTCCGGTTCTATTGCCACGGGAACCAATACTCCCCATTTTTCATCTTGGCTTGTGACCGGCATTGGCTGTGTTGACCCGTGGACCCTTGGACACCTGTGGGCCCCCTGTACACCCATGGGGACCGCCCTGAGGCACCCGGACACCTGCCAGGACCCCCCGAGGACACCCACGGGGACCACACTGAGACACTGCCGGCCTCTTGTATCAATAATGTGCAAAACAAATGCTTTTATGCATCGCTCAATCTTTTTAACACCAGCATTTAGATGGTGCTAAAATATAGAGAGATTTTATAAGCCGATAAACTTATCACAGCTTTGTGAGTAGCAATTAGTGACAAAAAAAACATAATTTTTTTTTTTTTTTTTTTTTGGCCTATCAGACAACTTTTTTGCCTCTGGCTGTTAATGGGCATTAAAAAGCCATTATAGCACGATACTGCAGTGTTATTACTGCTTTGTGAATAGCAGATCAGGCAGTATCATGCTATAAGAGCATTTTTCGCCCATTAAACCACTTATCACTGCTTTCTTAATCGGCCCCTTAAGGTCAAAAATTAGACTTTCACTGTTAAATTGCAAGTCTAATTGGGAGGAGTGCACAATTTTTGTATTTGTATTCCTTACTTACAAATTACAGTCATATGTTAATTTCTTGGGGCATGACTTTAGGGGGAAAATGAAGTATTAATACAGGGACATTTCACAACTATATTTATTTAATAATCCAATTGAAAAACGCAAACCAGACTTTAAAGGTAAGGATAAAATACAATGACCTTGAATGCTTACCGACCGTTTTATAACATTAGTTCCCAATGATAGAAGTGGGACCCAGTAATATACTGTATGTGTGAGGATACTGTATGAGAGTGCAGGAGGTGTCAGTTTTTTCTTCTGCCAACACTCACTTTAGGAAAACTGGATTTAGATTTCAAACATTAAAAATATTAATTGTTTCATCATAGGGTCAGGGAAAGACATTCCGGGAACCACACTTAAGTAAGAGGATGATGCTGTACAATGCAATATCAGGAATACGGTGATAGGGGACTGTAGAACAAGGGGTCTTGTTAAAGGAAAGAGGTTTTTGTGCTCCAACTTTCCTGTCTCCAGGCTGTGTGATCAGAAAGGAAACAGAGGGAAAAAGGAGGTTGCCGAGTGACTTTTACTGGGACTTAGCACTGGCAAACAGGAAGGGGATACATTAATCATGCTGGTTAAAAGCTGTTGACTCTTACTGAAATTCAAAGGAAGGAGAGATGGAGCACAGCTGGTGACAAATAAACTACTAAGGAGAGCGGGACCCAGATAAAAATTGTTTGTTTAATGGATCAGTGCAAAATTACAAAAAGCGGAGCCCTCAGGCCCCCACCAATACGTTTCGAGCTCGTGGCTCTTTCTCAAGGTGCATAGTGATGCCTAGTGCTAACCTACCTAATATACTCTCATTTTCCGCCATTTGCCGCCATCCATCCGTCGCGGGGAACGCGGCCTGGACTGGTGACGTCAGCGCGAAATTTGAGTATACACAAATTTTTTCTTTAAACAAAACTTTACTGTCAATAAAACTTTATCAATCATTTCATACATTGATAAAATGCTCAATTGAATTATAAAACTTTATTACTCTATAACAACAGGACAATCTAAAAAAAGACTTTTATTCAATACTACTTTAAAGAGGATTCACGAGCAACAATACATATAACAATAATGACAAGGTGATAATAATGTTTCTAACACAGTAATAATGATAATGGTTTAAAAATGTAAATTTAAAAAAAAAATTATAGAAAGAAAGCATCTTGTGTGTAAATTATTGAAGCAACACTCTTTAAATATGAATCCTCATGATCCATGTCGGGTGCACTTTGATTTTATATTTTATATATTATAATTTTTATATATATATATATATATATATATATATATATATATATATATATATATATATATATATATATGTGCACATTTCTTATAACATTTGATTTTATAAACAAAGAAATAGATGTATAGTAACAGAGTGTCAATACCAATAATTCACCTATAGTGAATGTAAAGATGCACATGAAATGGTGGATGATTTGCATATATGTGCACGAATTTATTCCCTTTTGTTGCATTTTGATATTTATTTAGATTTTTATTTTTATTTATAGTTTGTTCAAGTCTATATAGTTATTTGTTATGTCTACCTAAGCTCATATAAATATTAACAATTAATATCAACAAAGATGTTTTCAATAAAGTTGTTCTTAATGAAGTTAAACCTGATATGACTTGTAACAAGGATACTGGAAGACATAATCCATTCCCTAAATTAAAAATGGGGGTTTTTTCTCAATGCCAGATTCTGAACTGAGATTACTATGTCAAGAAGAGAAGTTGCATTTGACAAAGACCAATATTGTCCAAAAAGCATATATACATATATACACTCCTTCATCAATTGAAGCATACATCTATAATATAACACATAAGGTAATTTAATTTTATTTTTGTTTTTGCTTACTACTGAGAAGGTTTGCAGAAGGGAATTATATTAGAAGAGAATTACGTCAGAATTGGGCCCAGATCCCACTCTGTATTTAAACCATAAGGTATTCTGGTATTCAAGGTGAATATCCAGAAAAGTTCCCTTTTGTCCAGTGTTTCTAGCCTGTTACCTCCCCTTAATGGTTTTGGTACATGTTCTATTCCTCTATATTTTAGTTGTTTTAGGTCTCCCTGTTTACATTTTGAGAAATGATGAGACACCGGATGGGTTAAACCGTTGGGATTTTTTTCCAGCTATTCGGTATCTAGTGGAAGTGGTTTTATTGCAGGGTTGGAGTGGTTTGGTCTGGACTGTCTGGGACCTCCATGGTTACTATATTATGTGTTCATATCCTTGGGCTATATAGCCAGTGGCTCACGTTGGAGCACCATACAGCTTTTTGTGACTCTTACTGAAAGGATTCAGATCTGAGGATATCATGCTAACACGACCACCATTGATTGTGATAGCTGGATATCTGAATTGTTTTCACTGACAGATATAATATTGAAGCCCATGTCGAATGGCTACAGTGAAAACAATGCAATGATATTGTAGCCAATTACATATTTTTACATATCATTAAGATTTCGGCTCACAAATTAGTTTCTCCTTTATTTATGTTAATGTCCCTGTAGAGGGAGAGGGGGTTGGCCCGGTATTAAAGGGGTTGCACCCAATATGGCAAACCCCTGACCTCACCAGGGAGGCAAGGGGTTAACTGTACTGCGGTCCAGGAATGGGGTTTACACCTTGTCATGTCATGAAAATGTATGTTCCTCTGTTCCCATGTTTCATTATAATCCTGTATTTTAAAGATGTTTTAAAGTGCATTTCTGTATCTCCAGTTCTGGAGGTCTCAGAGAGTTGATATTTGGCCAATATGTGGAGTCACTCTAGGCATTAAAAACTGGCAAATTTCGACCCACTGAGCCCACCAGAATGGAACTTATTAATATGTGTAGATATTAAAGTGTATATGTATGATATTTTAGATCTGCTCTGAAAATGCAGACTCCATCTGCTATGCTAATAGGTCATGAAGGGCAGCCGGAAGATTAAGCAGAAGCACTGTAATCAAAAGTTAACTGTCCTGATTGTTTACACTAAGTACTAATCAACAGACCAAGTACTAATCAACAGACTCTGCCACTCTAATTGTTACATGAGGGCGGAGAATCATCAAACTGGAGTGGTTTGTAAGTGTTATGTCTACACCTACAAACAATGCAGATCCTACCAGATACTTAATTTGGTAGACTGGTCGTCGCCCCTGATTTAATTATGGGGCTACAGAAATAAGATCCTCAGAGTCCCAGTACACATGGGCTAACTAGCTGGGGGGCATGGTTTAATTTGTGTCTCCACGTTAGGGATTGGATACAGATAATTGTTCACCAATAGTCTGTATTCAATGTTAAGAATAGGGTTACACAGGTAAACAAACAATTTTTATCTGGGTCCCACTCTCCTTAGTAGTTTATTTGTCACCAGCTGTGCTCCATCTCTCCTTCCTTTGGATGAGGAAGTGAAGCTTCTTTGTCTTTTGTCACAGAAATTGTATTTGTGATGGTAATGTTTTTAATTAAAAATCAGAACACAAATTTCAGTGCCAAAATGCAAAAAAAACTTTTTTGGTTAACCATCTCACCACTGACATCAGTGGATACTTTAGTATCAAGGTATTACACTGATAGTTTAAAACAGATTTTTACTGATTGACAATACCACTTTCATAATGACACAAGTATCTTAAAGTTGTGTTACTTTATTGCCATTCATCACACAGGGCAGACTGCTCCTATTAAGCCACTGGCACAATCAGACACTGCTGGAATCAATTATACAGGCAGTTTGGGCAAAATATAGGCTTTTTTGCAGTTTATCTCATTTACACCCTCATGGTTACTATTAGCAATCATTTCCAATTACACCTACTAGGTTGTTACAAGCAATTCATTCAGATTGCCTAAATGCACACCATTGACAGTTTATACACTCACATGCCCTCACATTTTTTTTTTTAACTCTGTCTGCTCACTGCAGCTGTTTTTATTTTTTAGTTAACATTAATAGTTTTACCCACTTGGTCATTAAAATATTTTTTATAGCTGGTTATTAGCAGCACCTATAATTCCAAGTGCCTGCTACCATTTCATCATCAAGTCTCACTATTTGGGCTCTAATTCTAGACATTATCTGCCTCTATAGATCACCAATATGTTTTTTTTCTAATTTGATGATGTTGCCTATATGGCACATTCCTTACTTTTTAGAGTGTGCACCAACAAAAAGGATTCATGCTGCTAAAACTACTTATTTGTTGGGAGTAATCTTAAGTGGTACTAATGTAGCGGAACTAGATAATTCTAGAACAAAGCCTTATTTTATTAGGTTGTTATGCTTATATAAATACTAAACTTTGTATGTAAATGTATATCAGGAAACTGTACCTTTAGTTGCTCAGCAAGCTCTTGGGAGTCTTCAAATATTAAGCCATTTTCTTCATGTTGTACAAGTTCATGTAAACTGTGAAAAAACAATTTATTATTTCAGAAAATGTGCGTTAACGTCGTAAATATGATCTACTAAAACTAACTTGTAGTTTTACTGTGGAGACAACCAAATAACTATCTTCACACTTTACAAGTAACCCCGTGCATGCGCATTCTGCAAACACAACAATCGT
>WSYH01003584.1:38843-64872 GCA_036426205.1 Ascaphus truei | reverse complement strand
TATCATTTAACAGATCAGATCCCCCGTCAGCCAGGCATGAACCGTGGCTGGGAAGGCAAACGCAACGCAGCATGCAAGAGGTGAGCAGCGGCGGATTCAAAGTATCTGCCAGGTACAAATCGGGCATTTGCTCGAATAAAGTGTGTCGGTGCAGTAAGTCCTGGTGGCTGCAGGCTGTGGCAAGCTATCATCTTGGGTTTTCCCTATCCTCAGGCAGCCACCCTGAGTGATTTTGTTTTTGGCAGACGCGTGGCGATAAGCTATTTTTCGGCACTGATCACCAGTTTCTCAAACTCGCTGTATTCTATAAGCCCTGATCAGCTTCTCGCAGCTGATCGCCGCTCTAGAATGCCGAGTTCCTATCCAGATCGTAAACGCCACAAAAAGTTGGCAAGAAGGTGGGGAGAAGCGGCAAAGAGCAGCTAGAGATGCGACTAAGAAAAAAATCAGGCATTTCTCCTGCATCAGATTGATGCCGGGGTCTTCAGAGCTGATATCCATTAATACCAGCACCGGAGACCCCCGGCATGTATCCGGCGCAGGAAAAATGCATTTACAGGCAACTTCATTACCTTAGCGGCTAACCGCTAAGGTAATGAAGGGGTTAACCTCCTGTGCCATGCTTATTGTGGGTAGCGGGGGTGGGTAAAGGGGGTATTTGGCCCTTGGTGCGTGTTTAGGCCTTGAAGGGGGGTTGTGGGTGGACTTAACCCCTTCATTACCTTAGCGGTTAATGAAGGGGTTAACCCTCCAGCTACCCACCTGCAAGGCCTAAAAACCCATCCTTGGGGCTACTACCACCTTTATCCACCCCCGCTATCCACAATACAAAATAAACACACATAACAGCCCCACTACTCACCTCTTAGGCCCCCAATAAACATTGCAATATCTAATAAACCACCCACCCCCTCCTCCTAACACAAACAGTACAATGATGGGCAAAATTACTATTATCCACATGGATAATAATGCATTTGCCCATTTAAAATACCCACAGGTGTCTGGGGGCATCTTGGTGGTCCCTGCTAGGCTCGTGGGCCTTCAGGTTGTCCCCGCGAGTCACTGCAGGCCTCAATGGGATCTACAGGTGGTCCCGCGGGTTTCTGGGGTCCCCGGGTCATCCGCTATGTGTCTGGGGGCCCTCGGTATGTTCCCATGGGGGTCTGGGGGCCCTCGGGTGGTTCCCACAGGTGTCTGGGGCCCTCGGGTAGTCCCTGTGGGTCGGCGTGGCCCCCACAGCTGTGGGGCCCCCGGTTCTTCCCCACATGTGTCCCCTTGGTACCGCAGGTGGTACCCGTAGGCGTTTGGGGGTTCTCGGGTGGTACCCGTGGGCATCCAGGGGGTCCTCAGGTTGTCACCATGGGTCCCCGCAGCCCTGCGGTACCACTCCTGTATGTAAACAAATAAAACATGGCCTACATTTAAAACAATACACCCCCACCACCAAACACATACAGTACAGTAATGGGCAAAATAACTATTATCCAGATATGTGCCCATAATTAAACACATTAGCCAACATAAATAAAGTAAATAAAACCGTTCTACTTACCCCTGCAATATGATGGGCGTCCTTGTCAGGATACTGCAAGTTCCCTGTCCTCCGTTGCCAGAAAAATACATAGCAAATACATTCTAATGTCCCCTAGCCCCTTAATCACCTTAGGGGTAAATAATCGCGAAAGTAATTAAGGGGTTAACTCACCCTGCTCCGATACCCACCCGGGAGGCCTAACCACCCTCCCCAGGCAACTACCCCCACTCTTCACCCATTCATTGATACAGTGGGTATATCATGCTCATATAATAAAAATAGATATATATATATATATATATATATATATATATATCACAACAAGAGAAAAAATATTAACGCCAACCTATCACTATATAATATCTCTATAAAAATAAAAGGTGATTGTAAAAATAAAAGTAAAAATACAGGCATACCCCGTTTTACATACACCCACTTTACGTACACTCGCAAGTACGTACATTTTTTTTTAGCTGCACCATACCCCTGTGTACGTACATGTGCTTCGCGAGTAGGGACACCAGGGGGCGGCGTGCGTGCGTGCGCACCTCCAATACAGCAACCTCCTTCATTGTGGTCCCTAACTGAGTGGGAGTGCAGTTAAAGGGTAACGGGGAACGGGGCCGGATGGCAGGGGGAGGGGGAGATCGGGCGCGCCATCAATCAGCTGCTATAGCAGTGATTCCGCCCGCACTTCAGCTCCTGTCTTTTCTCCCTCCGTTCTCCTCCTCCCTCCTCCCTCCCCCCTCCTCCCTCCTCCCTCCTCAGATCTCGCTCTAGCCTGCTGCTGCTGCTGCAGCAGAACGGAACTTTGCGTGTGAGTTACAGGCTACGGGGGAGGAGGAGGTCCTCTTCTACTGCATTCTGTGCGTGTGTGTGTGTGTGTGTGTGTGTGTGTGTGTGTGTGTGTGTGTGTGTGTGTGTGTGTGTGTGTGTGTGTGTGTGTGTGTGGGTCTGTCTGTCTGTGTGTGTCTGTCTGAGTGTGTGTGTCTGTCTGAGTGTGTGTGTGTGTGTGTGTGTGTGTCTGAGTGTGTGTGTGTGTGTGTGTGTGTCTGAGTGTGTGTGTGTGTCTGTCTGAGTGTGTCTGTCTGAGTGTGTCTGTCTGAGTGTGTCTGTCTGAGTGTGTCTGTCTGAGTGTGTCTGTCTGCGTGTGTCTGTCTGCATGTGTCTGTCTGCGTGTGTCTGTCTGCGTGTGTCTGTCTGCGTGTGTGTCTGCGTGTGTCTGCGTGCGTCTGCGTGTGCGTGACTGAGTGCGTCTGCGTGACTGAGTGTGTGTGCGTGCGTGATTGTGTGACTGAGGGAGTGCGTGCGTGATTGTGTGACTGAGGGAGTGCGTGAGAGATTGTGTGACAGAGGGAGTGCGTGCGTGATTGTGTGACTGAGGGAGTGCGTGAGAGATTGTGTGACTGAGGGAGTGCGTGAGAGATTGTGTGACTGAGGGAGTGCGTGCGTGACTGAGGGAGTGCGTGCGTGACTGAGGGAGTGCGTGCGTGACTGAGGGAGTGCGTGCGTGACTGAGGGAGTGCGTGCGTGTAAGCCAAGCTGATCAAGGACCTGAGTAAGGCCGTGCGTATAGTGCTGGCGATGCCGCCCAAAAACAAACACATTGCCGCCGCGTGCGCTTATAGTAAGCGCGAGAGCGGCAATGCGACGGAGCAGACTTTGGAAGCCGGGAATATTTGATTTTCAAGGGCTGTCACCTCATGTGACAGCCCCTGAACAAATCAAATGTCCGGGAGTCTGCGATGCCGCCGGAAAGCGAAATATAACTTTCGCTAGCGGGGATGGGTGATGTCGCCGGTCGCGGGCACTATACGCGCGGCCTAAGGAAGCACAGCATTGTAAAACACTGTACTGTACAGTATTGTACTGTACTGTTTTCACCAAAGTCACAAAAAATAAGTCCCAAAAATATATCAGTCAGTCAAATAAATGCACCTCACCTTCATGCCCTTTCAGTAAAAAAACTGTACAGTAGAAGATATGCCCCCTCCTTCATCCTTCCTAAATATTTTTAAAATAATTTCCCATTCATCCATGTTGTACAGTATCTGTCAGCACATAAGAAAAATCAGCTGACATTAAAGATTTTATTTTAATAAAGCCTACTGTATTTATTTTGGTTACAAATGCGTTATTACATCAGTTATGCACATATATGATGTTTGCAGTACAGTACATGCATTGTAAAGTGGAAAAAAGGTAGTGCTTCACTTTAAGTACATTTTCACTTTACATACATGCTCCGGTCCCATTGCGTATGTTAAAGCGGGGTATGCCTGTAATACAGATAAGAATAAAAAACCTATGCTAAGCACAGTGGATAGAATAAAAATTAATGTATTATACTAATAAAATGCATAAAAAATACATAAAAAAAGAAAATGTCCAGAAAAATATATATAAAAAATATATACAAATCCCAAGATATTCCAATTGCTATCCAAAAGAATCTCTGCAGCCCGAATGAAGGGAACAAGACTTCCTTGAGGATATCTACAAAAACACAGAAAAAACAGGCGCACTCATAGCGTAAAATTGTATAACAATAAATTTATGGAATAAGGGATAAAAATACACACTCACAAACAGAGCTGAATAAAATGCATTTTTGAGTACAACTCAGCCTGCTGGGACATAGAGGGGCTATTGTGGCAAGACACACCGCGGACATCACACCGAAGTCCTCCTCTTTGGGTTCCTGCGTCTGAACAGGCTGAGTTGTACTCAAAAATGCATTTTATTCAGCTCTGTTTGTGAGTGTGTATTGTTATCCCTTATTCCATAAATTTATTGTTATACAATTTTACGCTATGAGTGCGCCTGTTTTTTCTGTGTTTTTGTATATATATATATATATATATCTTATATTATTCTATAATATTGGCATGATTACGCATATACAAAGAAATGGGGACGGATTCCAAAAACAGGCCTAAATAAAAACATAACTAAGCTAAATACAACACAGCACATTGCAAAATCAAATCCAGCACATATAAAAATCAAACACAGCACATCTCAAAATAAAACATAGTACATATCAAAATAAAACACATAGCAAAATCAAACACAGCACATCTCAAAATCCAATACAATACATAGCAAAATAAATATATAACAAATGCCAGTCAAACAATTGAATGGCACAGTGTTACATGATGCAAATAATCTGTGCATCATTTAACACTATGCCAGTCAATGCTCAAGCTAAAAGAAACAATTACAAACAAGATCCAATGCCATCCAAACAATAAGAAAATCAAATTAAGAAGTAAACATAAATAAATTAACAACAATCAATTAAGCCAATCTAAAATCAATTACACAATTTACAATTAAAACAACAAAACAAAACCATTATTAAATAAATGAAAGCTCACCATCAGCAAAAATATAACTAACAAAAAGAAGCCACTATTACAAAGCAAGCCCCCGCTGAAATAAACTATTAAAAACACCAATAAAAAATACATCTTACAAAATAAAAATTAAACTGCACCAACATTTCTAAACAAACAAGCAAAATACATTTCAAATACATAAAAACAAGCATTTGCAAAAACAATCATTGATTGTCCCTCTATGTATGTATATCCATAGAGACATACATAAATGCAGGGGCAATGAATGGGCATCAAAAAATAATTCAATCACATTACAAAAAAACTGCAAAATAAAAATAACATACATTTATTTTTTTTACTTACCTTTAGATGACCTCACCCTCCGAATCCCAGGGACACCGCATGCTCACGAACCAATCCACGCAACAGGAACCAGCTTAAAAAAAACACAAGTCTTTGTCTTCTTTCTTTTTCTTCTTCTTTAAATTTGTAATCCAATTTGTCAGTCTTCTGGGGTCTTCATCTGTATCGTCTTCTTTATCTGTGTCTTCTTCCGGCACGCCCTTGTCCTATTCTTGGTAGAGGAGGTTCGTCCTCCTTAGCTTCTTGGTGTAAAATGAGGCGACATAGGCTTTTATAGGCCTATGACATCACATTTCCATCAAATGGTTCCCACGGGTCTGATTGGGCAGTGAAAACCATGTGATTTATTTTTTTCGGTGACGTCATGCAAAGGAAATGAAGCCAGCCAATCAGAATGGCTGTGCTTCCTTTCCATTTAACATGATATGAAAGTGTCAATAAAAAAAATACAAGTTGAGGGTTAAAATCACAGAATTCAAGTGAGTTTATTGGTGTACAGGTGCACACAGGAGACAGCTTATAAACAAAGCTCTCTGCCAGGTATATGGCCTACAAGATATATTTATACCTAATTCTAAAGCTCACACCCCCTTTATAGGGTGGTTTGTACGTCATAACATATACGTATAAGATAAACAAAATGAATATGAGAACATCAATTTAATAATATAAATGTATAAGGAAAACAAAGTGAATATGAGAGTCAGCTAAAATCATTATGCAAGCTTATAACCTTTCTCCCGTGTACGTAGCATTCAGGGTCTCCTGTGTTTATGCATTTCTTGCGGAGAGAGACCCAACCTCTGTCTCTTGTTTCTACCACTTTAAAAGTGAAAAATGACTGCTATCTCTAATTCCCGCTACACAATGGCCTATCTCTATCACAAGGTTGTCTTGTAGCTGGCAATGGCTTAACATCAACAAATTTGCTCAGAGCAAAACTTTCTTTCAGAGTCAAGCTTCCATATCATGCTTCCAGTCAGACTCACACCAAAATGGATGACAGGCAGAGACAGAACACATCAAAAGGGATGACAGACAAAATGGGTGCTTTGATCTTAATGCTGTTTACTTGAGACACCCCCCCCCCCTTATGTCACTTTCTCAGTCCCTCCTTTTATTCTTAAAACATTTATTTTGAGAATTGCAGGTATGATGTTAGTCCAGAGATACATAGGGAGACACACATTGCATTTTGGGGTGCTCCATCATATGATAGTGCTTGTTGGTATAAATCAGAGGAAGAGGGCCCTTTGCTGTCATAGTTTCGTATGGCGCTGTGGCCAGAATGTCTTCCAGAGTTAAATTACTGTGATTGGCATCTTCATTCTTCAGGGGACTGCTGTTTCTCGCATCTGCAAAGAGTGGCTTCAGATTGGAAGAGGGGACAGATAGCACATTTGTGGATCATACCTTTGCAGCAAGTGACACACACATATATGACAACAAGTACCATTAACACATACAGCAAAGCATTCATCAGTTTAGCTCCAAGTGATACCTTGCCTATCAGCCTTGAGAAAGCGTACATACGCGAAACGGTCGTCGGCGGAGGCTGATCATCACGCAGTGGATCTTGTCACGGCGAGCTCTGCATATACCTCAGCTCTAAATATATAATTATATGAGAAAAACAAAACAGAGAGCGCACGCCCCATAGTGTGATACTGTAACATTTAATGTAGGGAAGGATGGGTGGGGGGATTAAAAACACTCACAATGTACAAGATAAAATAGGCAGTATGTATTTAATAATCACCACCAGGCAGGTCCAAACCGCAGCAAATAGGGAGTCCACGAACAGCAGGAATCAGTCTCCCGGCAGTACGTCTCTCCGGTTCACTCAAAATCTCCTACAAAACAGTCTGGTATCAGAGTTGGCCTTCATATAATTCCATGTGCTCCCGGCCGTAAAGGATACACACAACGTGAGGACGTAGTGTCGCAAGGTACGTCCCTGATGCGTTTCGTCGCACAAATGCAACTTTATCAAAGGAATGTCCCTGAACAGAATGGCAATGTATAAGTACTGGAGAGTCTCAATCTTGATTGGTAGTTGTAATAAGTGATAGTACCTCCCCTAGAAACGAGCCACCTTAACAGAATGAAATTAAACTTAAACCAATTAATTTGGCTATTATTTCATTTGAATCCAATATATATAAATAATTATAAAAACGGACTCTCCAGTAAAGATATACCACCATATATGTGATAACATAGATTCATAAATTATACTGCTATAAATGAGTTTTATAATACACTGTGTGATAAGAATAATAAAATATATATTTGCATAACATCTATAAATGCCTTAATGTTACACTAAATTTTTACATAGTATAGTATATGAAAATTTACCAAATGGTTTAAAATTACTTTAAAATTGAAAAATTCCTTATATGTTAGCACTTACATGATACAATCTAAAATATATGAATTATATTATAAAAACAATAGTACAGTGAATGCACAGGTGAAATTTAGAATATCTAGCAAAGACGAAAAATATATAAATTCATTTAAAATTTCCACATAAATCAATTATATTGTTAGGTTCAGAAGGAGGAAAGAATGGGAAAAAAATGGATGAACTATAGTGTGGGGAAAGGTATGGATGGTGGGAGGGGGGGGCATGCGGAAAGGAAGGGTAATGGGATGGGGGGAGGAGAGGAGGAAATAGGGGGGGAGGGGGGGAAGGAGGGAGGGCAGGCGCGGAGGGGGGGTGAGGGGGGGGGCTGGAGGATGGGGGGAAGGGGGGGGAAGAACTTGCAGCGTGGATGAAATTATGAAAGAGGGTGGGCCCAGAGGAACACGAGAGTATAACATAGAAACCATGCCCATAATATAACCTAGCTATACCAAGGTGCTGGTGTCTATACACTCATTCAGACCACCGGGGGTGAGTGTCCCCAACCGGTTTATCCAAAAGTCTCCCTCTTCTACAAAGTGTTCTATAAACATCAGCGCCCCTGATTCACTGGGAGGAATGTGCTCAATACCCATCATTTTTAAGGATTCCGATCCTTATTGTGTTTGCTAATAAAATGTCTCGGTAAACTATGGGTAGTGACACCATTAATCACATTCCTCCTGGCTCCAGGAACCTGGTACTAGGGGGCCGAGGTTGATGACAAGTTTTTGCTGAAGGTTATAACCCTGACCTTATATCTGACTCTTTCAACAGGGTGAAGCTATCTAACAGGTCATCACTGCTTAAGAATGTACTATCAAATAAGAATATCAGATATGATACTCCAAGAGTTGGATCTCAACAGTAGATGGGGTTTCACAGTTATTACCACCTTTAACCAATCCACAGATCCATCCAGGGTATATTAAATACCCACGGAAGTTCTTAAAATGGGATCCCCTTTGGGGAATATTATTCCTGAGAAATTCCAATTGTATAAGGAAACCCAAAATATTAAAAAACTTATTGCTCCAACAAATTAAAATCTACTTTTGCAGCTGCCGATGCCACTTCGGTGAACCTATTGGTAATCACAGATGTGCAAAGTCGTTTGCATCACATGCAAACATTTAAATACTACAGTGGACTTTTGCCTCCCTTGACAAGGATGACCGATATAGTGTAAGGGGCAATATTAATTGCCTTAGTGCTATTGTTCGTTTATCTTATCCAATCTGGATGCGGCCTCCAATATGTAGGTCGCACCACTCGGCGCGCCCTCAGTACCAGTTCCGGAGCACAGGAGGAATGTTGATAAATGTGTGTCACTACCCATAGTTTTACCGAGACATTTTATTAGCAAACACAATAAGGTCCGGGAATCCTCAAAAATATTTTATTGAGCAAATTCCTCCCAGTGAATCAGGGCTGATCGTTATAAAACACTTGGTAGAAGGGAGACCTTTTGGATACAACCGTTGGGGACACTCACCCCCGGTGGTCTGAATGAGTGTATAGACACCAGCACCTTGGTTAGCGAGTTTCATATTATGGGCAGGTTTCTATGTTTATACTCTCTGCTGTTCCTCTTGCCCTACCCCTCTTTCATAATTCCCCATCCACTGCTGCTGGTCTTTCTCTCTCCCCCCCCCCCTCTCCCATTCGCTTTCCCCCCCTCCACCCCCCCCCCCTCCACCCCCCCCTCTCCTCCTTTCCCCCCTCCCTCCCCCCCCCCTCTTTCTTTCCTCCTCTCCTCCCCCATCCACTTACCCTTTCCTTGTCCGCATGCCCCCCCCCTCCCCACTCCTCCTCCTTTCCACCCTCTCTTTCCTGCGGGCCTTTTGTATCCCCAACTAGTCACTTCCTCTTCTTCACCTAACAATATAATTGAGTGTTTATGTCGACATTTTAAATGAATTATATATTTTTCGTCTTTGCTAGATATTCTAAATTTCACCTGTGCATTCACTGTACTATTGTTTTTATAATATAATTCATTATATTTTAGATTGTATATCATGTAAGTGCTAACATATAAGGAATTTTTTCAATTTTAAAGTAATTTTAAACCATTTGGTAAATTTTCATATACTATACTATGTAAAAAATTAGTGTAACATTTAAGGCATTTATAGATTGTTATACAATATATATTTTATTATTCTTTATCACACAGTGTATTATTAACTCATTTATAGCAGTTTAATTTATGAATCTATGTTATCACAATATATGGTGGTATATCTTTACTGGAGAGTCCGTTTTTATAATTATTTATATATATTGGATTCGAATGAAATAATAGACCAAATTGAATTGGTATAAGTTTAATTTCAATTCTGTTAAGCGGTGGCTCGTTTCTAGGGGAGGTACTATCACTTATTACAACTACCAATCAAGATTGAGACTCTCCAGTACTTATACATTGCCATTCTTGTTCAGGGACATTCCCTTTGATAAAGTTGCATTTGTTGCGACGAAACGCGTCAGGGACGTACCTTGCGACACTACGTTATCATGTTGTGTGTATCCTTTACGGCCGAGGAGCACATGGAATTATATGAAGGCCAACTCTGATACCAGACTGTTTTGGAGGATTTTGAGTGAACCGGAGAGACAGTACTGCCTGGGAGACTGATTCCTGCTGTTCGTGGACTCCCTATTTGCTGCGGTTTGGACCTGCCTGGTGGTGATTATTAATCACATACTGCCTATTTTTATCTTGTACATTGTGAGTGTTTTTAAATAAAAAAATAATATATCCCCCCACCCATCCTTCCCTACATTAAATGTTACAGTATCACACTATGGCGCGTGCGCTCTCTGTTTTGTTTTTCTCATAGATTTTGCTGTGGAATTGGTTTTTCCATGTGAGAGCTGCCGTGGACCCCTGGATCCTGTACTTTGTCCTGTTATTACCTGTCAGGACTCATCTCTAGGGTTTGGACATTGGACTTTGATTTTGTTATATTATCTATATAAGTGTTCTATTTAGTATATTATTGTTTATTGATCAATAATCATTATATTAGGTTGTTTTGTTATCACATGTTGTTATTTGCATTTGCATTTATCTTATCTTTTGGCGCTACTTTCTTTCCTTTTTTGTATATAATTATATGAGTTAATGTTGCGATTGTTGCTAGTGGTTCCGAACACCATATAGACTTATACCCAATCTAGTGAGAGGAGCTCGACCTAGCAGGACAACTTACAGAGCCTGCTACTGATACACTGATCGGATGCATTTGTAACCACTGCCTGATCATACAAACGGTATGTGGTTCCTATGCAATACTGATCTCATATATCCTGATATTAATCAAGGCTCTTTTTAAGTGTCTAGCCTACAATAACCAAGGGTACATTAGGCTGATCTAATTAAGCATAGTCACCTCCAAATTGTGACGACTTTACCACTAGATAGCACTTTTTTCTGCAGCAGACTGACAATTGATGTAACTAATTAAGCTGCATTAAGGAGGAGGGAATATATCTCTTCAACTTTGATAATAGCCCTCCAACATTACAATAAGGAGGGATTACTTAGTGCTAATATATCACCCCATATACATTGTATATGGTGATACAGGTCGGTGTGTCAAGCTTTTTCACTATATAGTTATTTATCACATATTCAATCACACCCTTATTATAGCAGGCTTCTGACTGGGATATCTGTCATTATTATTCTCATTTATGTACACCCCTTTATTTTAAGAGATATACCATTAAAATTATTTTTAATCCTTATCACTTACCATTATTATTACTATTTACTTTAGAGTTATAGAGTGCTACCAGCTGAGTCCTTTTTCTTTTGTGTATTAGCTCCAAGTGATCCAAGTAATCCGCCAAGCCCCAAAGGATCACTGTAAGGGATCGGGGGACAGGTGCCTCTCAGCGGGTCCCCGTCACCTCACCTCCCTGTGCAGCTGGTGGTTCCGGTCCCCCGCTCCGTCGGCTCCTTGCCTCTCTTGCCCCCATGCCGTGCCGCTCCTCTGCGGCACGCACCACATCCTCCTGCATGCAGCTGGGGCGCGCGCACGGCAACCTTACAGAGTGCGCGCGCACCTGATCCTCTTACTCATCCGCCTGTGCCGCTGGCTCCGCCCCCCATCGGCTGCAGGCAATTTCAGCTACTCACCTCTCTGACTCCCTCCCTGCACACCTGGACCTATCCCTGGGAACGCTCAGACAGGCCTCCGCTCCACCCCTTGCTACCATTGGTCCTCCTGCATTTATAACCCCAGTCTGCCCTCTCCTTCCTCGCTCTGCATAGTTCCTCAGTGACTCCTGTGTACAGCTGTCTATGCCAAGCTCTGTTCTCTGCTACAGCTCTTGTTCCTGTCCCTGCCCCTGTTGGATACCTTTGTATTTGATCTCGGCTCTTGTTTGACTACGTGTACCTCGCTACCCCTGGACTCGGCTTTGGATCTCACTACGCTGCTATCTCCTGTCCCTGACCCACGGCTCTTGGACTCTAACCTCGGACTTCTGGCACCCCGGACGCAGCAAGTATATCGTTTACCCTTACTCACCAGGCCCGACAACACACCTTACCACACTCCGGGCACGCCCTCACTGCTGTGGGTGCGTGTTATACCCTTACCCACCTCAGTACTGGGGACTGGCCAGGTCTGCGGGCATACAGGCGTTACTATTACATTCTGTGCCACCTCCCTTTCTAAGTCTTTCTTGAATTTCTTCTGTTTTGTCTAGTTCATGCTGTACCTTGCCACTTTGATTTTGGATGAAAACACAGCATTGTTCTTTAATTAGAGCACATACCCCTCCTTTTGAAGCTAAAACATAGTCTAAAGCCATTCTTTTTGTAGGGCCATAAGCCTAATCTGAACCTGTTCTTGGTTTAGTGATGCAATGGCTGCAGTTGTGTGATTAAGAATATCATCTAATACATCTGCTAGTATATTGAGCCAGTCATATAGTAACCCAACCCTTAGATCTGGAAATAAACTAGCCCAAAACTGTTGTTTCTATAAACTACTTTTCAGCCCTGAAGTATTGTGTGTTTTTCTCTTGTTTCTAAGACGGCCTGTAGGCAATTCTTTGGTGATAGTTAAAGCTGGGACCAACTTTTCCTAAGTAACAAGAGCCTGTCCATCCACATGGCAAGACCCTGTAAGCCCAACCACCACAGAGTCAATAGACTCTGTGGGGTAAAGTATAATCTTTGCAAGCACTTTTTAATATATTAATTAAAACTGTAAAATTAAGGCCACATCCTCCCTGTAAATTTTGAGCTCTGGGCTGTACATACATTTTTACACAGGTTTTATTGGTTGGTGGAGGCACCTGACCCATAAATTGATTGTTGTTCCTAGTGTAATTTATGTAAAATCCATCTACTGGAACCTCATTCACTAGTGGAATTCGGTTTAAAAGTTTGAAAAGTTTCCTGTAAACAAATTCATATTGATGTTCCCTTCTCCAAATTCGACATCAGTGTAAGGTATTCCTACCCAAGGGGCTATTTGTGTATGTGGCATGTATTCGCACACCAAGCAGGATTCATTTACCCCAGATTTGTTGTATATTGTTCTGCATGTATCCACAAACGTTTTGTCTTTATCCCAAGGGGTAAAATGTAGGTCTTGTCTATCTCGGAGTGTAACAATGGACTTTATGATGTTGGTGGGTGTGATTGTGCTTACAGTAGTGTAACCTGGGACATGGTGATAGGTATCTGCGATGTATAGGGACCACAGAAAGATGAGTATTAATGACAAGGCTCCGTAGAGCATTTCCACTACAATTTTGTCATCTTTCTGCAGGTTATACTTTTGCAGCCCCAATGGTGCATACATCCTAAATTCTATCTTAAACACTCTAAGAAATAAGAAAAAATATTATTGAGTCCTGTAAGAAAGAACAAAATAATTGTTCGGATAAGACCGGGCCTTGCCTGGAGTCTTATTTCCTCGGGGGTTAGGGCTTCGGGATTTAATTTGTCCTCAAAATCCACTAACTTGAAGTGACTTTGGGTGGTGTGTAGGTGGTGCTGGGATGAGCTTCTTGTGCGTAATGTGGGTCCAGGAAGAGATCTCTGCCACTTTAAGTGCTGTATTGGTGGTGAATAGTACTTGAAATGGGCCTTTACATCTGGGATGAAGAGCGCTCTTGTGTAGGAAATGCTTGACCATTACCCAATCGCCTTCCTGGAGATGCTGCTGCTTTGTGTTCTCCTTGGTAGACTGTACTGCTTGTACCTGAGAGTGGAGAAACTTAAGATATTTCATTAATCTCACACAATACACACTTATTAAATCATCAGTGAGAGCATTGTCATGCATCATTAATGCTAATGTGCCTTGGTCTGAAAAAATATGCTGAGGTATTCCATATCTGGGAATGAACTCATGTAGTAGTTTTTTAGCCACTGAGTGTGCGTCTGCATGCTGACAAGGGTATGCTTCAACCCATCCTGAGAACATGCAAACAATAAACAAAACATATTGATAGTGTAGGCAGCATGGCATTTCAATGAAATCAATTTGTAAATTGCGAAATGGGCCCTGTGGGCACATGATTTTTCCTGGACCAACAGAAACAGGTTTTCCAATGTTATGCAATTGGCAGATGTGACATGTAGAGCAAAACTCTTTTATCCTAGGGCCAATGTGTGGTACAAACCTGTCATTGCTGATGGATAATAACATTCCATCTCCATGAATGTGTGATAATCCATGCGCCATACAAATTATATATGGCTCTAAAGAAGGGGGTAAAACTGGTTTACTGTCAAGGCCTTACCAAAATTACCCTTTTTGTTGATAACCCTTGCTTGTTCAGTCCTGGACAACCTCTGTGGTTAACTGTTTATAAACGGAGGATAGATCTAGTGGTATGGTAATGGGTGTGTCTGGATCAGTGGGTGCAGTAAGAACATATGCCTGGACATATGGCTTTCTGGCTGCTTGCTTAGCAGTAGCATCAGCAAAAGCATTGCCCTGTGATATCTCATCTTTCCTGTTTGTATGTGCTGCCATTGTAATAACTACTAATGACTGTGGAAGTAACAATGCATCGAGCAGATGTCTTATATGTTCAGTGTTATGAATTGGTGAACCTGCTGCTGTGATAAATCCCCTAAGCCGCCAGAGGGCACCAAAGTCATGTGCAACTCCAAAAGCATATCGTGAGTCAGTGTAGATGTTTACATTTTCCTATTCATAAGACGCAAGCTTGAGTTAGAGCAACTAACTCTGCGATTTGAGCAGAAAAATGTGGGGGGGGGGGAGAGAGAATCGCTGTGTAATACGTGTGTTTTGCTCACCACTGAATAACCAGTACCTCGCTTGCCTGTGGTGTCAACATATGATGATCCGTCTACAAAAATCTCCATGTCTGCTTCCTCAAGAGAAACTTCAAATAGATTATCCCTAACAGTGGTCACTTTGTCTATGCCTGTTAGACAGTCGTGTGAGGGACACACATCTGGGAGTGGGAGAAGTATTGCTGGATTGAGTGTGATGCACCGATGAATGGTTATATTTTCAGAGCCCTGTAATATAACTTCATATCTGGTAAGTCTGCTGTTTGTTAGTCGTGTGGATCTACGTAAAAGTAATTTATATACGGCATGGGGTACATACACCTGTAGGGTATGACCCTGGACAGTAGGTTGTGCAGTATCTACAAGGACCGCAGCTGCCGCTACGGCACGAAGGCAAGGCGGGAATGCCTGTGCAACTGCATCAACCTTGGTGCTATAATAGGCGAAATAAAGGGGTAGGGAGAAGAGTGGAAATATGTCCGCATCTGCCTAAAGCAGTAAAGTGAATAAGACTACAGTACACAGTGGTGCAATGTAGTGCTGATACATGAAAGCAATAGAGGGAACATTGAGGTACACAACCCCCTCAATTAACCAGTGCTGCAGAGCATATGAATCCACATAGGTAATCTAATTGCTGCTTGTCCGGATAACAGAAGGAGTAATAGAGCTTAATTATGAATGACCCCTAATAGGGAAGTGGTCTGGCGACGGCTGTGAAGGGTTGTCTGGGGGAAGTCCAAAAACCCACCCAGACCCCATACATGAGTCCCGCTACTATATGAACCATATCACCTGGGGAAGCTCCAACATTGAAATGATAGTCATAAATTACTCAATGGTGTCTTTGAATTCATCCGGTTGTTTCTTTTTCTTTTTTCTTGCGTGCTCCAGGCTATGTAGAGATACAGAAGAAGTGTCCCCTTCGGAGGGGAGGGAGGAACAGCGGGCACGGCCGCGCAACAAAAATAGCAAAGACTGTGCTAGAAGATACTTTATTATGACATGGATTAAAAAAGAGAGATGGGATAACACCCCCCGCAGCTCTTACGTGTTTCACCCTCTCACCCCGTGCAGCTGCCATGGGGATATCGGGGGCAGGGGGGAAGCGACTGGCGGCAAGGAAGCAGAACCCACCTGGTCAAGGTAAGTCACCCACCCAGTCACTGTCACCCACCACCCAGTCACTGTCACCCACCACCCACTGTCACTGTCACCCAGTCACTGTCACCTACCACCCAGTCACTGTCACCTGTCACCCACCACCCACTGTCACCCACCACCCACTGTCACTGTCACCCAGTCACTGTCACCTGTCACACACCTCCCACTGTCACCCACCACCCACTGTCACCCACCTCCCACTGTCACCCACCACCCATTGTCACTGTCACCTGCCACCCAGTCACTGTCACCTGCCTCCCAGTCACTGTCACCCACCACCCAGTCACTGTCACCCACCACCCACTGTCACCTGTCACCCACCACCCACTGTCACCCACCAACCACTGTCACTCAGTCACTGTCACCTGTCACCCACCACCCACTGTCACCCACCACCCACTGTCACCCATCACCCAGTCACTGTCACCCAGTCACTGTCACCTGTCACCCACCTCCCAGTCACTGTCACCCACCACCCAGTCACTGTCACCCACCACCCAGTCACTGTCACCCACCACCCAGTCACTGTCACCCACCATCCAGTCACTGTCACCCACCACCCAGTCACAGTCACCCACCACCCACTGTCACTGTCACCCACTACCCACCACCCACTGTCACCCACCACCCACTATCTCCCACCACCCACTGTCACGCACCACCCAGTCACTGTCACCTGTCACACACCACCCACTGTCACCCACCACCCAGTCACCCAGACCACCCATCACCCAGTCACTGTCACCCAGTCACTGTCACCTGTCACCCACCTCCAAGTCACTGTCACCCACCACCCAGTCACTGTCACCAACCACCCAGTCACTGTCACCCACCACCCAGTCACTGTCACCCACCACCGAGACACAGTCACCCACCACCCACTGTCACCCACCACCCACTGTCACCCACTGTCACCCACCACCCAGTCACAGTCACCCACCACCCACTGTCACCCACCACCCACTATACTTATAAGACTTGCCTAGGCGCCACAATTTCCTTTTAAAATAACATTTCTGAACATAGAATGTTTATCAAATAAAAAGAAATATTCTTGTTGTAGATGACAATGAGATGCTGTAAAGGGATTGGATCGTGTAATCATGTACTGTCTGGATCTTTTCAGAAGAAGTTCTCAACAGCTTGTAACCTAGAGATGTGCTAATGTGATGTATATAAAGAGCTAACATCTATAGTTGCTATAGGTAATCCTCTTTCCATACAAGTTATCCAAGTTTATAATTCATATCGGGTTGTCAGCTTTCAAGTAGATTCCATGTCCTTTCAAATAGGCCCTGGGAAGGAAACTGTCAAAGATAGGTCCAGACAGATTCTATTGAGCGACTTGATGCCGCGCCCGAAATTAATTGGCCTAACCAGGTGGTTTTTGGAGACACTATGAATTTTGGTAAAATGTATAGAATCGGTATTTGAGGTTTTATTATTATATTTTTTTTTTTTGAATTGTAATTCTGTTCTGTGAGAAATACCGTATCTTCTTTCTCTCCCACTCTTCTAACACAACTATATAAGATCCCCTATACATTTTAATATTAATCCTCTGTTGGTTTTTTCTTCTTTAGCTTATTATAAGTTGAGGTTGTCCGCCTAAAAGTCGGTAAACTTCCTTTATGTAAATCTTCTCTATCATTATTACAGTACCCACCCCCGCCGTTTCGCCTGTTTAATGACATACTACTTTTCATTTTAATGATTCTTTCTATTGAGCTTTCCTTTCGTCTGAATTAAGGTAAGTTATTTCTAATGGAAGATGATTTGGCGTATTTTTGGCAAGTTCTTCAAAAAAGTCTTTCACACAATCAATCATAAAATACTTCTACGATGTTTCCTCCCTTTATACATACGTGGGTAAAATAAAGACTTTTGTTTTTCACATTGGTATGTTTTGAATTTTGCTCCTCCGATTGGTTCACTTTTCGTTTCGTTATTTTCGTCGGTTATCACTATACTCTGGATTATCACATTTTACTTTTTGGAAAGAATCCTTTTAATACTTAATTTAACTTAAGTTAATTTCTCGGAGGTGATCGATTTCATCCACAAAATAGGCCAAAGTTAATTGGGCCCTATAGTTTGGTGCAAAAGAGTCCCTTCTTGGAAATTAGCCTCGTTGGTGGAAGGTTAATTCTACTGATTAACTTAAATTAGAGATGCTTTTAGTAGTCTATATTTCTCCTTATTTTCATTCCACTTTATCACTTTTTCCCTTCTTTTTCTCTTCTTTTTCCTTTCCTTTCTTTCTTCTGTTTCCCCCTCTCTGATGTTTTGTCTCTTTTGGTATGGCTTTTGGCTTCTCGCTCGTCCTCTTCTCTTTTTCTGTTCGGAGGAGTATATGTTTTTGGTATCTCGGCCATCCGCTCTGAGTTTTGGTCCTATGCTAAAAAGTATTCGATCCTGTACTTGCTCCAATAGGTGACCTGGATACTATTTTTTTTGTTTTGTCTATCTCCAGAGTATACTGTCTCTTTCTCTTTTCCTTCTCTTTTTCCTTATTCCTTTCTTCTTTCTTTTCTTTTCTTTCTTCTTTCTTCCCTTGTCTCTTTCCTTTTAGCTACTATTTTTTTTTTTTTGTTTCTATCCCATTTATCATCTTTCTCTTCGCTTTTCCCTTTCTTTTTTTCTTTTTTTCCTTTTCCTTTCTCTTTCTTTTCTTTCTCTTTTCTCTTTTCTTTTTCCTTTCTCTTTCTTCTTTCTTCCTTTCTTCGTTCTTTATCTTTTTTCTTTCCTTTCTCTTCTATTCCTTCCTTCCCTTTCTCTTGTTCCGTTTTCTTTCTCTTTTCTTTCCGTCCCGCTCTGGTTCTTTCCCTGCTGCTTTCTTCTCTTTGATTTCCTTATCTTTTTGTGTTCTTACTCCATCTGTTCTATTTCTCTCTGTTTTTTTTCTTGTTGTTGTATTCAAATCCTTATCTCTCTCGCTCTCTCTCTGTTCTCTCTTCTATATTTTCTCTGATATCTTCTTTCTTCTTTTCCTTTTGTCTCTAGTAAATTTTTTTCTCTTTCCTTTCCTCTTGGTTTCACATTCTAAATAAATTCTTTTTCGTCTCTGCTTCTTTCCCGTTCTCCTTTGTCTCTCCCCTCTCTCTCTCCCTCATCCTCTTTGTCCTCTCATGTCTCTCGCTCCCTCTCTCTCTCTCCCGTCTCTCTCCCTTCCCTCTCTCCCTCGCTCTCTCGTCTTTCCCTCCTCTAATTCTATAGTCTCTCTTTTCTCTCCCTTATTTCTCTCTCTCTTTTTCTCTCTTTTTCTGTGTGTGTTGTCACAAATCGCGCTTCCCTTTTCCGTTTCTCTTTCCTTCTCCTCAAATATAGTTTATATTTATTTCAACCACCATTTTTATTTGGGTATAATAAGAATTAGCTGAGACGGGATATGGATGCTCTATATCTCTCTTGTCTTTGTGTTCACTGTATTTGGTATAGATAAGGCTTATATCTGACTAGGGACACTAGTTGGTATCCTCTCCTGTTGGAAGAATTCCATAATACGAGATACGTGTTTTCAGTTCTTGAATTCGATTACCATATCTATTTCAAATTTCCATTCTATCGTTTGATATGGATTCTCTCTTAATCTTTCCTTTCCAATCTCTTTGTTCCCCTCTCTTGTAGTCTTCTCGTCTTAAAATTTATTTATTTGTTTTTTGTTAATAATAAAATCATTTTTCCTTATTCTAGCTTATCTATTTTATTTCTTCTTTTTTCCTCTATCTTTAATTTTAAAATTCTGCAGTGTTCCCGCGATGGGCTAATTCTCCTCTATAATTGTCCACTAATTCTTCATCTATGATTTTAATATTCTTTTTATGTTGATTGATCAATGCATCAGAACAATAACCATGAACATTTGTCAACATATGATACCAAATTTCACAAATTCCCTAATCTTCCAAATGGAAGAGGGATCTTTAAGAGAGTCTCAAAACCCCTTGGTATCCTATTGCATTTGATATATTTGTTTAAAAAAAACCATATCAAGCAGCATTTTTTTGGTGTCTTTTAAACTAATAGTTCTATCTAGTATTATCCTCCTCTTAAATAATCATAAGAAACCGGGTGTATTGGAAGTAGTCTAACATCCTGAATAAAATGTATTGTCTTGAGTGTCTTTTAAAAGAAATACAAAATTTGGTGAATTGATATCCTTACTCTAGTGATAGTCTAATTTGATATAATAATATACTTGGAAAAGAAGGCAACCACAAATCAAAAGCAGAAAAACACAATATACTTATAAAGAGACTTGCCTAGGCGCGCCCAATTTTTCTCTTATTAAAAAAATAAAATAATAGATAGAAAAAATAAATAATAAAATGAAAGATGTTACCCACCCCCCACAGGTATACTTCTCAAAGACACCTTTCCGGAAATGTTGCTAAAGATTTTCCACGGATTGTCAGTCTTGTTTGTTTTGGAAAGGGAGCGATCCCGTCAGGGATACACATGTAAATAAAACATATAAACAATAATTGGTCATTATTGTGATTATATATTGGGCTTGTTATGAATCTTGGCTCTAATAGAGAAACCTACTTACACGCAACAGTAAAAAAAAGTCACTTTTGTCTGACTCATTCAGGTAGTGTGAATTGGTGAGTGTCTTAAGTTAAAGTAGGTTAGCCTATCATACCCGGTCCTCATCCGTCCTCGCACAAGCAGACTATTCCAGTTGTTAAATAAATGCTTGAATATCCCACATATGGTATATGTGGACAGAAACAGAAACAAAGAACAGCCCAATGGTGTAGGTTTTGCAGAAAAACAGGTTTATTAACAGTAAGGGTAAGTGCATGTATATCACGATTTGTACGTAAAACGGACATGTCAGCTGTTTTCTTTGTCGCTCGGCTAGGATAATGTTGCGTCTACTGTAGTAGAAGGGGGTCCCCCCGTCTCCCTCATATCAACCAGACTTGCCAGCCGGCAATGGCGTCTGAACGTCCACTTCCCTCTCGCGTCTACCGCATCCTGGGATGTAGATTATCCGCGCTGGGAGAGGGTTATGCGGGAGAGGTTCGTACTTTCTGGATCCTCTTCAAGACCCTTCAAGCAAGCTGCAGCTTTGCATGAGTCGGCTTCTACGGCGTTTTGCTGTAGAGACACTAGCTTCGTCAGAAGCGTCATGACGTTCGTTTGTGGGCGTCATGTATTATACTGTGTGGGACTAAATTAATTACCTATAGCCTTACACATCCAGTGTCTTTTATTGATAGGTTTGAACTTATTTTTACTCCGTTAAACCCCACATGGTTTGGCAATATACACAGGCACGCGAAGCTCTGTGGTCCAAACTAGAACTAACTATAACGTATGAACTGACGAAGCTGTATAAGCCTACAGTGAAACCGTAGATCCGACTCATCCAAAGCTGCAGCTGGGCTTGAAGAGAGAACTCCAGAATTACAACCTCCGCATACCCTCTCCCAGCGCGTCTAATCTACCATCCACCGGATCGTAAGACGACTCAGAAGGAAGTGCACGTCAGACGCCATTGCGAAGCGGCCACGTCTGGTGATAGGGGAGACGGGAGCCTCTACTACAGTGGAGCTGCAACTATCCTCGCCAAAGAACCTTTATGTGCAACTGTTTTTACTGTCAAACTGTGGAGTACATGCCTACCCTTCTGTTCATAAAAACGACACATGTTTTTTCTTGGCACCTACACCAATAGGGCTGTTTTCTGCTTTCCTGTCGCACATTTACTCATCTTGGAAATTCAGCATTATATCAACTGGAATAGTCTGCTTAGTAGCGAGGACCGGATGAGGCTACTTAACCTTAAAAAAACCACATCACCAATTCCACACTACCTGACGGAGTCCAGACAAAAGCGACATTTTTTACTGTTGCTGTAATAGGGTTCTCTATTAGATGCAAAAAAAAAAAAAACAATATCATAAACAGCCAATATAATACAAATCACAATACGCACAATTATTGTTTTATTAGTTGTTTATTATACAGAAATGGTATCCCTATCTGGATCGCTCCCTTTTCCCCAACAAACAAGACTGCATTCCGTGGAAAATCTTAGCACTATTTCCATGGAGAAGGTTTGACGAAAGTAATCCTTGTTGGGTAACATCTTTTTCATTTTTTTATTTATTTTTTCTATATATTAGTGTCCTCTTTATTACAATAAATACACTAATATATAGAAAAACATAAAATAAAATGAAAAAGATGTTACCCAACAGGATTACTTTCAGAAACCTTTCCGGAAAATGTGCTAAGATTTCCACGGAATGCAGTCTTGTTTGTTGTGGAAAGGGAGCGATCCAGATCAGGGAGGATACCTATGTAAATAAAAACATTAAAACAATAATTGTGGCAGTATTGTGATTATATATGGCTTGTTTATGAGCTTGGCTCTAATAGAGAACCTACTACAGCAACAGAAAAAATCGTTCGCTTTTGTCTGACTCAGTCAGGTGTGGGAATTGGTGATGTGTCTTAAGTTTTTAAAGTTAGCCTCATCCGGTCCTCGCACAAGCAGTCATTCCAGTTGATTAAATGCTGAATCCCAGTATGGTATATGTGGACAAGAAAGCAGAAACAGCCCATGTGGGTAGGTTGCAGAAAAAAACGGGTTTATGAACAGAAGGGTAGGCATGTACTCACATGTTGTACAGTAAAAACAGTGCACATAAAGGTTTTTTGCGCGGATAGGTTGCGTCACTGTAGTAGAGGCTCCCGTCTCCCTATACACAGACGTTGCCGCCCGGAATGGCGTCTGACGTCAATTCCCTCTCTCGTCTATCCGCATCCGGTGGAGGTAGATTATGACGCGCTGGGAGAGGGGGGATGCGGGAGGTTCGTTACTTCTGGAGTTCTCTTCAAGGCCGCTGCAGCTTTGCGAGTCGGTCTTACGGTTTCGCTGTAGCTAATACAGCTTCGTCAGGAGCGTCCAAGAACCGGTCGTTTGTGGCTTCAATGTTTATTAGCTGTGGGAGAACTATGCTACTACTATCATTGTCATTACTGATTGAAACTAATTGGTATCATACTTTACCCACAGGTTTGCCATATACAGGACAGAAAGACTCTGTGGTCCAAAAAATGAACTACATTTGTTGCTTAAAATATTGACTAAAATACAAAATACAATCTTTAAAACATACATACTAAAATTGATACAGATAGATTTAAATTTAAAAGAAGGATTAATATAGAAATAATAAAATAAATTGAAGGGGATCGAATGGGTATAAATTAATATATTCAATCTCATCGAGAAAATACCATATTATGGTTAAAACTTGCACTAAAATTACGTAGATCGGGTAGAGAGAAAAGACCAGAGGAGACAGGTATTAGTATAGATATGGAAATGTATCTCTAAATACTTAAAAACAACATTCAGATGAATTGTTAAAACTCTTTGTTATTATTTGTATGACCATATTTCTTTTACTCGAAGGTAGATTAAAGTCAGAGGTGACTGGAGCATAAACTAAATGCGCAATACATTTAATATTTAGAAATCAGATACTTAAAAATAGATATCTTAGTCCTATTTAATGTGATACATAAATAGTTGTTTAAATTTTGATCTATAACACATGTGAGTAGGTGTTGTGAAACAAATGTAATAATTATTCAAAAGTTATTTTCCAAAAGAGTAATTATGTATAAAAAATATATCTATCTATATATAAAAAATTTACTTTATAAAAATCATCTAGTTAGACCACCATATCCATATGCAAAAATGGGACACGCATAACGAGGCGCGTAGGACGGGAAGGAGTCAAAAATGGAATAGATGTATAATTATGTAAAGGGCAAATTTCAAAGTCTGAATTTAATCCGTTGGGATTATGTTTGTAAGTTATATAATCCAGAGTACATTTCCTCTTACTTAAAATCCCCCTCTGGAACGGCCCCTCCAGTGTTGGTAACACTTTCAATGGCAATAAATCTAAGACTAGTATTTTGGATTTGAATGATGTTTGTGTTAGCGTGAGTGATTGTGAAAACACTATGGGTTAAAAATACCCCTTCTAGGTGACTTAGAGTTCGATGATGCGAGTGCGGAGGGATGGGTCTTGGTGTCGTTCCCCAACAATATTGTAACCCGCATTGGACACCTGGAGGACGTATATTACAAAACGGTTGGTACAAATTCATGTATTGATTAAATTTAAAACTCTTACCTGTAATTGGCATACAAAGCTAGTTTTTTTTTTCTTCATTTATGCTGACATGCTTTGCAAGATGGCACGCCATAAACTCCTGTCAGGGTTTTAAGCCACCTGGTTCGCCTCTTTGAGTTTTTTAAGCGCTTGGTGCAAATAAGATTTTTTAATGTTCTGTGCCTTTTTACAAAGTATTATCGGTTTGTTCTGGTAAGATATCCCTAAATGGCATCAATTTCAGAACATGCAGAGCCTGTGTGCAAAATTTCAATATTTTGGCCTCTTGTTAAAGTGGTTACTAAAATGCTAAGTAATCATATGGGTTGATCATAGTTGAGGGCAGGCTTAGTCGTTCTTTGTGTGGCTCAAAGTTTTCTTTATCTCTAAATCCAAATTCTTAGCCTTTATTAGTGCTTATCAAAAATATTTCCCGACTACTATGTTTTCCCAGCAAAATCGTTTTTCCAAAGTTTGTTAAAACACTGAATCATTAAAAACTTATCTTCGTACAGTTTTCTACGACCGTCCTTATATTGCCTATAGGGACCCGTCCCATCCAGTTGATGGTGATGGGCAACTAGATCTTAGATAAATGTTGCAATAACTTGTTTTAAATGTGTTTTTGTTAATTATGACTTCTGCGTGCAAATATTATATTTCAGATCTAATATTTCAATAAAGGCTCACTACATATGATTGATGTTTCCTATAGATTAAATTATTATTGTTCAAATCTAAACTAAATGGTCCAGGCTTCTCTGTCTCCCTGCCGCGATGAGGATAAGTTCACGAAGTTAGCGCCGCATAGGACAAGTTTCCCCCCGCTCCCTCCGGACCAGGATGGTTGGGTCCTACCCTATCCCATAAAGAGATCGCGTAGCTGGGGTGCAAACCTGTGTTCCCATGGCGGTGCACATTTCTGAACACGTAGGAAGTTATCAAATAAAAAGAACAATCTTGTAGGATGAATGAGGATGCTGTTAACAAGTGAGCATTGGATCGTGTAAGTCATGTAACACTCTGGATCATTTCAAGGAGTTTCCAACGGAGTTGTAACCAGATATGTGGCTAATGATGAGTATAAAGAGCTAACATCTATAGTTGCTAGTAGGTAGGTTATACTCTTTCCATACAAAAGTTCCAGTTAAATAATGTCATATCGGGTTGTATCTTTCAAGAATAGGATTCCATGTCCTTTATAGGCCCTGGGGAAAGGAAACTGGTCAATGATGTGACCAGACAATTAGCGATGTAGCGCTATGCGGCCCGAAATTAGTGGCCCTACCAGGTGGGATTTGGAGACACTATGAATTTTGGGAAAATGTAGAGATCGGGATTGAGGTGTATTATTATTATATTTTTTTTTTTTTTTTTGTGTATTCTGATTCTGTGAGATATCCCTACTTCGTCTTCTCTGCCCCCTTTCTAACACAATACCATTGAGATCCCTATTATAATCCTCCTACATGTTGGTTGTTTTCTTCTTTAGCTTATTATAAGTTGATGTTGTAATTGTGGCGCCTAGGCAAGTCTTATAAGTATATTGTGTTTTTCTGCTTTTGATTTGTGGGCTGCCTTTCTTTTCCAAAGTATATTATTATATCACTATTAGACTATCACTAGAGTAATGGATATCACTTCACCAAATATTTTTGCTAAAAGACACTCAAGACAAATACAGTTTAATTACCAGGATGTAGATACTTCCCATACACCGGTTTCTTATGATTTATTAGAGGAGGAATTTCACAAATT
>WSYH01003584.1:0-38835 GCA_036426205.1 Ascaphus truei | reverse complement strand
GAGATGACTATTATTAAAGAAGACACCACCAAAAATGGCTGATATGAGTTTTTTTTAAAACAATATATCAATGCATAGGATACCAAGGGGTTTTGAAGGCTCTCTTAAAGATCCCTCTTCCACTTGGAATATGAGGAATTTGTGAAATTGGTGTCTAATATTGTTGACACTGTTCACTGGATTTTGCTGCTAGCATGATCAAGCAACATAACAAGAATATTAATAAATCATAGATGAGAAGTGGCCAATTATAGAGGAGAATTAGCCCATCTTGAGGACACTGCAACTTTTAAATTAAAGATAGGAACTAAGAAGAAAATATAAGCTTAAAATGATTTATATATACAAAACACATAAAGTTTTAAAGACGATGAAGACTAACAAGAGAGGGGAACAAAGAGATTGGAAAAAGGAAGAATCCTATCAAACGATCGGAATTGATAATAGATATGGTAATACACTTCAAGAACTGAAAACCGATTATGGTAGATTCCTTCCAACATGAGAGATACCAACTCTTCCCTGGGCATATAAGCCCTGATACCACATACAGTGACCACAACTGACGAGATATAGAGATCCATAATCCCAATCTCAGCTATTTTTTATAATCCCAAATAAAATGTGGTTGAAAAAACTAATTTGATGAAAAGAAACACGGAGAGGGATTCTGAACAAAACACAAAGAGCTAAAGTACGGGAGAGACTCTAGAATGATGAGGAAGACGGAGAGAGAGTGAGAGACCAAGGACGCGGAAATACAGAGAGAAAATTTTTTTATAATGAACGAGGAAAGAAAAATTACTAGAGACCCAGAAAAGCGATACTCAGAGAATTAGAGAGCAACGAGGATAAGGATTTTGCCTATCACCAGAACAGATAGAAATAGCAACTAGGAGAAAGAACAAAAAGATAATGAATTCAAGATATAAAAGAGGCAAAGAAGGGAGAAAGAATGAAAAGATAAGACAAAGACAGAGAAAGGACAATATCACTTGATAACACAAAAAAATAGTAGATCCCGGTCCAGCCTATTTGGGCTACGATTCGATACTTTTTTAGATATGGACAAAACCCGGCGTGGGTAGTACCAACACATATACTCCTCCGAAAGAAAGGCGGGACACCGAAGCCATAACCAAAAAAGAGACCCATCAAAGGGCAAAACGATTAAAAGAAGAAAGGGAAGATTAGTAAGTAGGAAATATAGATACTAAAAGCATCTTTAATTTAAGTAAAGTAGAATTACCCTTACCACAAAGAAGCTAATTTCCAAGGACTCTCTTTTTGCAACCAACTTAGGGCCCATAACTTTGGCCTATTTTTGGATGCAAATCGCTACCCTCCCCTCCGAAAATTACTTTAAAAGATTCGTTCAAAGTAAAAATGTGAAATCCAGAGTATATGTGGAAAAACCCGAAAGCGAACCAGAGAGCAGCAAATTTAAACCTACCAACATTGACCAACATCTTTATTTAACCCACTATTATAAAGGAAAACATCTAGAAGTCTCTGATTGGTTGTGAAACGACTTTGAAAGAAACTTGCCAAAAAACAAATCTTCCATTAGCAATACCTAATTCAGACCGAAATGCAAGCTCTAGAGAAATCTTAAAATGAAATTTATCATTAAACAGGCCACAAGCGGGGGACTGTAATAATGAATAAAGGAAAAAAGATTTTAAACCTAAAGGAGTTTAAAACCGGCCTTTAAGAGCGACAACATCACTTCTAATAAGCTCAAAGAAAACCCAACATAGAATTTAATAGGGGCTAATATTTGTTAGAAAGGGGGGAGATAAATACTGGTATTCTCACCGCATCAAGAATACAAATTCATATTATAAACAACCTCAAATCCCGATTCTCTACATTTTACCCAAAATTCATAAGTTCTCCAAAATCCCCCTGGTATGGCCCTAATTTTCGGGCTGCACTCGCTTACATCGATTTGTCGGCCTAATTTGACAGTTTCCTTCCTCCAGGTTATGTAACGGACTGGAATCCTAACCTACTTGAAAGATACAAACGATATCCTTAAACTCGATACTTTTGTATGGAAAATGAAGTACTACTAGCAACTATAGATGTTAGCTCTTATATACTCAATTGCACATCATTAGGTTTTACAAGCTGTGGTGAGCACTTCCTTATAAATGATCCAGATTTACATAATTACAGATCCATTCCTTTTAGAACAGCATCTCATTCTCCTACACAAGTATTCTTTTATTTATATACATGCTATGTTCAGAAATGTGCCACCGCCATGTTAACTAGGTTTGCCCCCCCAGCTAACGCGTAATCTCTTTATGGGATATTGGATGACAAACCATCTGTCCACGAGCGAGCTGGGGGAACCTTGTCCTATGCGGGCGCTACATTGATGAGCATCTCCTCATTCTGCAGGAGACAGAGAAGCCTGGACATTTATTTAGATTTGCCTAATATTTTAATCTTAATTTCACATAATTTATGAGACTTTTTAGGAATATTTAATCTGAAAATATTATAGACTATGTACCATAAACAAAAACACATTTAAAAAAAAATGTTGATTGCAACAATTTTATTCATGATCTAGTTGCCATCACCCTCAATGGATGGACGGGTACCCTATAGTCATAAGAGACTTTCTAAAACTAACTGTAACCGAGATAATGTTTTTTTAATGATCAGTGTAAAACTTGTGAAAAGATTTTGTGGAAAAACACTTATAGTCGCGGAGTTTGGATAAGGCCTAATAAGGCCTACATAACTTCTGCTGGGGGGCAAAAGAACTTTAGAGCCACAAAAGAGACTAAGCCTGACTCGATGATCAACCCTATACAACACTTTTTTTGACCACAATTTTAACCGGAGGCCAAAAATATGGGGAAATTTTGGCACAACAAGACACTGGCAGTTCTGACATATCGAATGGCACTTTTAGGAGAAATCTACAACAAACTGAAAATATTTATTAACAATGGCACAGACATTAAAAATCTTATTGCAGCAAGCCGCTTTAAAAAAGCTCAAAGAGGCGAACCAAGGGTGCTTAAAAACCTGACAGGATCTTTATGGCTGTCATCGTAAGCATGTCAGCATAAATTAAGAAAAACGTAGCTTTGTAGTGCATGACAAGTTAAGGATCTTTTACATTACAATACTGCATTGTACACCGATTTTGTAATATATACTCGCTCCATGTCCATGGTCAGCGGGTTACAATATGTGTGGGAACAATATCCACAAACCTCATCCGCCCACGTCGCGATGCCATCGAACACTCAAGCAACTTAGAAGGGTATCATTTTAACCCATAGTTTTTCAAATCACCTACGCTTGAAACACCGCCATCATTCAATCCATATCTCTTAGTTATATGCCATTGACAGTGTTAAACAACAAACTGGAGTGTGCCTTCCGATAGGTGGACTTTAAAGTAAGAGGGCAGTACCTGGTTTCATAAACTTACACACCTATCTCCAACTGGATTAAATTCAAGACTTGAATCTTTTGCCGCTTAACATATTAATACATCTATTCATTTTGACTCTTGGACCGCCTTCCTCCCCATCCTCTTACCGCTGTCTTTTCAATAAGAATTCCAGGTATACTACATGATTTTTAGAATTAGATATGGTTTCTAATATATTGTTATAATATTCTGATTTGACATATAGATTATTTTTGTTCAACATCAACTTTTCATTGGAAAATTAGTTATGATTATTTAATTTTCTAATACACACTCTACACCATGTTATTAGAATCAAACAATTTCACATACAGACTATTTTATGTATAAATCATTAAGGAATAGACTATAAAATCTTTTCTATCTAGGGAGTTCTTAAATATTTTAAATTTTGCGCATATTTAGTTTTCTCTGCGGCATCACGCCCTCTGCTTTAAATCTACCTCTAGAATGAAGAATATGGGTCATATCATAGATAAACAGAAGAGTTTTAAGCAATTCCATCTGAAGTGTTGTTTTCAAGTATCTTAGAAATACATTTCCCATTCTACTATACCTGTCCCTGCTCGCTTTTCGCTCTTACTCCCGTATCTACGATAATTTTAGTGCAAGTTTTAAACATATGATGGGTATCTGTTTCGATGAGATATGAATATACCTATACTGAATACACCATTCTCGCTCCCATTCACATTTATTTTATTCGTATTATTTGTCTTATAATCCTTTTTAAGATATTAAATCTATCTTGTATCTTTTGATCTATTGTAATTATTGTAAGAATTTGATTATGTGTAGTTTAGTAGTCAGTATTTTTAAGCAAAAGCACGGTTTATTCGATGTTTCGGACCACACGATCTTTCTGTCCTTATATAGGCAACCTGTGGGGTAAAGTTTGAGACCAATTAGTTCAATGCAGTAACACAATGCAGTGAGCTCATCCCATAGTCTCCCACGAGCTACAATAACATTAGCCCACAAACGACACGTCTTGAACCTCCTGACCGAATGCTGTACTGCTAATCACTTCGTGGCGATAACGCGCTAGAGGCCCGTCACCAATCAAGGCTAGCGAGCTTCCTGAAGAGAAACTCCTCCAAAGTAACGACTCTCCCGACTCATACCTCCTCATCCCAGCGCAGTCATAAACTAAACCTATCCACCGGATGCGGATAACGCAAAGATAGGAAGTGACGTCGACGCCCATTTGCCGGCGGCACGTATTGTGATAGAGGGACGGGGAATCCTCACTACATTGAGCGCAAACCTTTCCAGCGCCACAGAACCTTATGTGCACTGTTTTTACTGTCAAGTGTGATACATGCCTTTAACCCTTACTGTCTAACCCTGTTTTCTCACCACTACACATTGGGCTGTTTCTGTCTGCTTTCTGTCCACATCTACATACTGGATTCAAGCATTTATATCATATCAACTGGAATATTCTGCTTGTGTCGAGGACCGGATGAACTAACTTAAACCTAAGACACATCCCAATTCCCACACTACCATGACTGAGTCAACCAAAGCTACCTTTTCCTGTTGCTCGGTAATAAGGGTCTCTATTAAGCCCGCTCATAAACACGCCAATATATAATCCAATACTGCACATTATTGTTTTTATTGTTTTATTTACATGATGTATCCCGACTGGATCGATCCCTTTCCACAAACAAACAAGACTTGCTCCGTGAAAATCCTTAGCACCTCCTGAAGGTTTGAGAATATCCTGTTGTGTAACATCTTGTCATTTTATTTATTTTTTCTATCTATTATTTTATTTAAACAGGAATTGTGCCGCCTGGCAAGTCTTAATTAAGTCTACGCTTTCTTGGACCAGGAGACTTAGGGAGGATTTGTTCCTTGTAAAGTACCCCTAGTTTGGCGTCGGTCTTGGTTTTCAAGGGTATCAAGTGCATCCCGAATGTTCATTGGGAGTCAAACCATAAGCCTCAGTTTTAAAACCTGTGACAGGTGTTAAGGGTGGTTGTTAGCGTTGGTTCTCATCATGAGCTCAGTCACTGGAATCTTTACAAATTTAGTCTTGGTCCCCATACCATTGTTAACAGTCTTTCAGTGTTGTAAACAGTTTTTTTGAGAATCCCAGGTTTTTTTTTCGTTCAGTCTCACAAAGTCATACGTGAAGTATGTTGTGAAGGTCAGAGAGGCTATGGCTGCTGGGCATATAGGATTGTGTCCAATCTTCATACAATGTGATTGAGGCTGTCCTGACCCAGCTGTTGGAAATCATTGGATGACACTCTGAATAGTATAGGGGGCCCGAACAGAGTCTTTGGCTGACACCACCGGTGAATCCAGGGGTTGTAGTTAAGAGCCCTTGAGATGACACATGTTGGGATCTACTCCCTGAAAGTTAGGACTGAAAACCAGTTTCCAAAGCATGCTTGCCTTCCTTCCCTATCCAAGCTCTGAGTTTGTTAAGACAGGAAATAGCATGATCACTGTAAACAAAAGCCTTTCGAAAATCTGAATATGCAACCAGTGAGTTTTCCCCCGTCCATTCCACACTGGATTCATCCGCAACTTTGTAGCAGGGTAGTTCCGTGGAGTGTTTTGGGTACGAAGCCAGATTTGAAATGGGCTAGGTAATTTGTTTTGGTAAGAATCTGCTTAGTTGGAGTGGGACACATTTTCCATGACTTTGGATAGAATTGTGGAGAAGTGAGTTGCCTGTAGGTGAGACAAGTTTTTTTTTGTCCCCACTTTTGAAGATTGGGACAACTCTGGCAGTTTTCCAGGTCTTAGGGATATGGCTGCAGCCAGTAATAGAGTTGACTATGAATCAATTGGTTTGGCCATGGCTTGGGCACAAGTCGTAGTAACCTAGATTGTAGTAAAGTCCTCCCCCATTGGCTGCTTAGTTTAGTTTGAGGAGCGCTTGTATAAGTCCTCTTCAGATACTGGGCCAATTGAAAATTGGGGCAGTTTGGGAGGGGTGGGATTATAGGTTACTCTCCCTATGATGAGATTCACAGGTTTGTGGTTTGTGTTGCGTTTCGCTCATAATTAGTGGCACCCCCCCCAAAAGTAATCATTGAATGCATTGCATGTCAGTGGGTTTGTCATAGTAATTTCCCCCTTAGTGAATATTACTTGCTGTTGATGGTTAGAGGCTGGAATAATATGTTGATAACCTTCAGAAGTTACTGGGTTTGAGATGTATTTTGTGTAGATTGTCAGAGTAATTGTGCTTTTGCATGCCTTGTTTCCTTGTGCACATGTTCCACTGCACTGTATGATTGAGATCCTTGGTAGTCGTGCCAGTTACTTTGTAGCTTGTTCCACAAGGCTCAATCCCTGAACTGGTAGAGGCTTAAAGGTCAGGTGTAACCATGGAAGGGGCCCCCCGTACCCTTATTTTGCGTCTGGAGCTCTTGGGTATCGCAGAGTTTAAGAAATCAGATTGGAATCGTCGAGCGCAAATCAGGGTCGGAATTAAATCGATATTCTGTGCATAGGCAGTTGGTAAGTCATCCAACTGTTGTGGTTACAGTTTTAAAAAAACATGTTTCTATTGATGAGAACATTTAGGCTTGATGGGGGGCGGGTTATTTTCCGTACCAGTACACTATTGCCTGGTCACTGAAATATCGGAATGATGCGGGATTGGATCTGCTGGGGTTTGGAGCGAATCCATCCTAGCAGGAATTGTTATGATGGCGATTCAGGTTTATCCGTGTGGTTTGGGCAATTAAGTTTTGCGATAGGTTAAGTGGACTTGAGTTGTATCTGGAATTTGTGGTTTTTTGGGGAGGTCCAGCCATTGAATTGAAATCCCAGAACTACCGCTCACTCTTCTCATTCAGAAGATGGAGCCAAGAATTGGGTGATATCATCAGGGATTGTAGAGGGCTTGAGTGTGGCGTAGATGCCAGGGCAAGATTGGGCTTAAAGTGGGACACCCCCTCTGCTGGACACATCCAACGCCGAAGTGGAACTTCTCCTGCAACAACGACGGCGTGGGACTTGACGGCCCCTTACTACAGTCCTGCGCTACCAACCGGGTTCTGGAGTACCCGACAGGATCAACAATGTCACCAACTTTATTAAACACGTTAGTTGTGGGCACGCTGTCCGCACAACATCTGGGTTGGTTGCTGCAGTGGACAACCCGGATGGTGGTTGCCCCAAGGGCCCTTCAGTACTTGGGGGGGGGCATAAATCCATGCCAGGTGTGTACATTGTGTGTAGCAGTAAAGAGGATTATAACTGCACACCTGTATCAATCTCATTCATATTTACCTTGCACTTGCGTTGAAAAGTCCTGCTGACTCCAAATCATGCACTAATAAGTATAAGAACACACGCACTGCAGAATTTTTTTCTAAATGCTATTTAATGAGCCTAAACTTAAGCGAACGTTTCGACCAAGCGTCCTTTTTCAGTGGCGATGGCTCCTTAATCGCCTTTTGAAACATACAAGTGCTGTTTTATTCTATATCAGGACATTGTGTGGAGGACCTGTGAGGGTAGGGCAGTGTGTGGCCTAGTTGGTGGGGTGCTATTCTTCATATGCGTGCTTGTAACTGTTATTCCTGATCAGTGTGTATTATTGCATGGGTCCATGTAACGTGTTCCTACATATAGGATCCCGACAGTGGAGGCGCTTTCACCGAGATGGATGACAACACCCCAGGCTCCAGCAGGCGGTGTTCAGGCCCTCATGTGAGCCTCAGGTAACACAACACCCCACCACCCACCGTGCCCCCATATCTCCCAGGGGGTGGGGGAAAGTGCGCTACATAAATCCTTAAGTTATGTCGCTACAAGATCTCATGTGCCTGTGGCCTGGATTATTAGGCCAAAACCAAGAAGAACTCCACTTGAGAATAAGAACATGGTTAACAATATAAAGAATCTATAAAAATTGCAACAAAATAAAAAACGACATCATTTTCCTAAATTTTTTATTAAATACATCATGATAGTGATTAGTCAGATATTAATTAAAACATTTAAAACTTGTCTCCAAAGAGCTTTGCTTCCCCGGTTTAACAGGATGAGTTCTGTGCTGAACACCGGAATAAACCACTACTACTTTAATGCCTCTTTGGCCCCTTTATTATGCGTAGTACAACACTCACAATCTCTTAGTCGATAAATCCTGCATCACTACTATTTGATAAGTGAGCAGGGACAATAATTATTCATGCAATCAGAAAATCATTTAGTGTCGTAGGGAATGTTGTAACCGAGGCTTTGTTTACGGCGATATACTTGTCAAGATACTGGTAAGTCTGTTAAGCTGCTTGCCAATTTTTTTTAACTGAGGCCTACACTCGAAAGTACAATACAGTAGTGACTCATTTAGTTATGTTATTAGCTTATAGGTCCTGTTGTGACAAACCTATCACCCTAGTGACTTATCTCAAAGTGATAACTTACCCTGTCGGTTTATCTTTTACAAACCCTGAAGGGCCCTTACAACGCTTTTTAAGAGGCCACCATCACCTACAAAATAGTTATTTCTATTCTACCAGCATGTCTGTGTAAAAAATGTCTTCTAAAGACAGATTTCACAGCTTTATCTGGTATTTTTGTGACGCACAGAAATTAGAGTGTGTTCAGAGATGCAAAAACTTGATACCTACATTTCGACGTTTGTTGTTCTGCTTTTTTTTTCCAATCTTCTGTTGCATTGTTAGGCAGTCCCTTCCCCCAAATTTTAACTCATGCAAGCAGGAACAAAGTACTATCTCCGTTGTCCAAAGCAACACAGTCAATATATGGCATTCTAATACAAGACACAATGGACCAACCTACCCTACAGTCGATAGTGTTACTGGTAGAAAAAAAGACTTATATGGCGCCTGGGTAACCGAAAAGACTTGGCTTTATAACAACCAACGGTTGGGAAAGGTTCTGTCCGATCAGCTCCACTGTTTGTACTTACAACAAAGATTGTCTCCCTCAGCGCTGTCCTTCCTTTATTCAGTGCTCCGTGAAAAATATAAATAGAAGAAAAAACATTTTATACTATCATACAGTATAATTATTCAATAACAGTCCGTGGATAGATTCACATGAATTAACAAGGGGAAACACAGTGCGATGATGTATCAAGAACAACCCTGGTGAGCACCATATATGGGACATCATCCGTTGGGAATATGTTGCTCTTTCTCATGCTCTAATTTGACATAACCAATTTTTTTATCATTAGACTGCATTGTTTCCAAAGTTCAGTCAATTATAAAAGACTTATATATGACAAATTAGAGCCTTTTGAAAAAGGTATCCTTACCACGGGACTGGTCATCGCAGCCCCCCGGGGAGAACATGGATGTCGTGAATGCGTAGGGTTAAGTTTTGGAGGACTCTTCCGCAGGACCCCCTAGCTGAGAACAGCTGAGAGAGCAAGTAGTTGTGCCGCATCGAGAGAGCCAGCCAAGATACCATGTCAGAGACCGGCCGAGCAGCTGAATCCGGTAGGCATGCAGCCCCGTTGAGCCAACCATCCCGGTAAACCCCAACAACCGAGGGTGTTCCTTCCTACCTACTGGAGCATGTCTAGAATAGCAACTATTGTAAGGTAGGAATTCCCATTTACAACTGACAGAGAGCGCATTGTTCAGTCGTGCACCCCCGCTTACGGTGTGGATACTTTCCCGATTTTATGTTTGATTGCATGTGCAATCGGTCCTTATTGAATCTTGTATGGATACAGTCCTACCCCGCATTACCGTCCGCAATTGTACCGGAGTCAATGTATGTAATGCGAAAATGTACGTAATTGAGAAGCAACGCCTTTTTCACTTCCTCGATTCATGTACTGTACTGCATCGTCATATACCGTGCATAACTGATGTAAATACACCTTTTCCAGATTCTATAGTTCCTCCTCCCCTCCCCCTTCGCACAGCTGGTTACCGTAGGGGATGCCGGTATGCTGTTCAGGCTGTGCTGAAGGCGCATCGCTAGCTGCCTTTGCCTATTGGGGCGAGATTTCTTTTACTCGCGAGTGTATTAAGTGAGTGTCTTAAACCGGGGGCTGCCTGTATTACACTTTAAGAATGTTAAAAAAAATCCTAACGGAGTGATAACTGATAACCTTTCATTTTCAACATAGTGTCAAAGATAATCACTATTCGGCAATGATTTAGAGATCGCGGGGGTTTGCAGCACTTGTGGTGCCTGCTCGATCGCACTTGCCGCCAAGCTCCCCCCAAATTCTGCCTCGGCGCCCCTTGCCCTATGGGAAATCCGCCACTGGCATCGTTTCTGAGTTTAGAAAAAAAAGCATAATCTCCTCTGAATAACGCTTCCCCCCCTCTGGGAGATTTACTCTGGCTACGGTCTGTGTGTTGTGGATACCTGTTTTGGTTCAGGAGAGCTGAGCTGGCCGCTATGTTGTGGGAAACAGAAGGCTTTAGGCGGTTCAGGCGTAGTTTCTTCCCATGTTTTTCTTTTCTGTTGGGGTGGGGATGTTCAGAATATTTTCCCCTTGGGGCTGTTAATGAGTTAAGTGTTTTTGTTTAACCTTAGCCCACTCTTGGCCTTATGGAGGAATCTAAAACGAAAGAGAGGGAACCTAGATAAAGGGCTTTTTTATGTTCAAACTCCTTTTCAACACAGTGACAATCCACCCATGGAGTAAGCTAAAGGAAATCAATCCCTGTCGCGTCACTCCCTATGGTCTAGGAAGTTCAACTAAAGGGTGCTAAGCTGCACGCATTCATTTGATGGAGTTAGGCGTACAAAAGTTTAGCACCTTTCAGTAATGTGGAGCCATCTTTACAAAATTAACCCAAAAGTGGCAGTCCCACAGATCAGAAAAATACTGATTTATTAATCACTGGACTTTGGCTTTCTTAGAGAGATTGCATAACCCTTTAAGTAAATGTTTCATCATTCAACTGATTTGTCCCAGTGTGAAAATAAAAATGCGTTTCTTCTCTTCTGGTCCGTTTAATTCTAACCTACCCAATGAACTTGTAATGTACATGTAATTATTTTTTCCCTTCATCAATATTTTGTAGCACAATGCACTCTCTCAGTTTTGAAACACGAAGCCTTATACAGCCTTGCCCCTATAAGATTATTTTATATTGAGTGGTTTCAAAAAAAACATCAATGACATATTTATTTTGGGAGGAAAGGCTGCATCAAAATATTAAGAAGATATTAATTAACTATCGTGCAGCTAGGGATCCCACTTGGGCATCGGTAACAGAAACTGTATTGAACTTTGTACTTTGTCCTTTGATTACGTTGCCAACGACAGTGCTCAGACGCCAGGGATTAATAACTTTTTACACCACCCAACACACCACACGCACACACACCAGCCCACACCCACACACACCACACAACACACACACCCACACACACACACACACACACACCCACACACAACACACGACACACACACACACACACCACAAACCCACACAACACGTGTCCGGTCTGAATGCAGAGTGAAGCTCACCTCCTGGAATATTATTGGTTTGGTTTCTATCTTCATTATCACAGAAGAACGAGCAACACCATCAGAGACGAGCTTCCCAATAGTTTATGAATAAACGACATCTATTGCTAAATGCTGCTTCACTCAAGCGCTGTGCCGGGTGACCACTTCCTGTGTTGCTCTTGCACACCGGTCATGCGGGACATATCGCATGTAAGTGTATGTGTGTGTGTCTTGTTGTTCAGGGGTGCCGTGTATTCATCTCTGTGCAAGGTCTGAAGCGTTTGTATGTGTGCCATTGCTGGCCCCTCAGTCTCTGTGCAGGTCGGAAAGCGTTGTATGTGGCCAGTGCTGGCTCTCATTCCCTTGCAAGGTTCTGAGCGTTGTATGTGGTGCCAGTGCTGGCTCCTCATTCTCTGTGCAAGGTCTGATGCGTTGTATGTTGCCAGTGCTGGTCTCTCAGTCTCTGTCAGGTTTGAGCTATTATGTGGTGCCAGTGCTGGCTCTCCCGTCTCTGTGCAAGGTCTGAGCGTTGTATGTGTGCCAGTGCTGTCTCCATCTCTGTGCAAGGTTAGAGCTATGTATTGTGCCATTGCGGCGCTCAGTCCTCCTGTGCAATGTCTGATCGTTGTATGTGTGCCAGTGTCTTGCTCTCAGTCTCTGTGCAAGTTGAGCTATGTAGGTGTGCCAGTGCTGGCTCTCAGTCCTCCTGTGCCAGGTCTGAGCTGTATGTGTGCCAGGGCTGTCTCTCATCTCTGTCAATGTCTGAGCTATGGTTGTGTGCCAGTGCTGGCTCTCAGTCTCTGTGCAAGTTGACGTTGTTGTGTGCCATGCTGTCTCTTCTCATCTCTTTGCAAGTCTGAGCGTTGTAATGTGGCCAGTGCTGTCTCTCAGTCTCTGGCAAGGTCTGACGGTTGTGTGTGCCATGCCTGCCTCTCAGTCTCTGTGCAAGGTCTGAGCCGTTGTATGTGTGCGTCTGTCCTCTCTCTGTGGTCTGCAGATGCTGATGAGTGTGCATCTCTGCAAGCATTGGTGCGTGAGTGTCTTCAAAAGCTGCGTGTACATTTCCACGCGAGTTTTGGATACCCTCACTTTGGGAATGATGTGAGTGCAAATCAGGTGTGGACCTGGTTTGCCGTGTTTCCTGTATACAAAGTTTGGTCTATATTACAATAATTCTTTCCTTGCTGAACTGTATCTGTGCCCTTCCCCTTCAGTGCAGGCAGCTTTGGGGTGTGCCAATGAAATTCTGCACTGTGGGATAACTGTAGTAGCATCCCTATGCTGATGCTCCTGTGAAGGTTAACACTTTTTTTCTGAGCAACAGGAAATATTAATAGTAATTTAGCTCTGCAAACCTCAATATTCTCATGTTATCTGCTAAACGTGCTGCATCATTCCCTGTCCTACCTCACCATCAACCATAGGAATGGGAATTACAGTTCTTTTGTAAACTTTATGATTTATATAACTAGGATCTCGCCAACACCACCCTCTCAAAATATGATGGTTTGAATTTTTTTTCCCCCCCCTTCTTTTCTGCTCCTCCCCTCCTTCTCGCTCCCCCTTTCTCTAAACTTCCCCACTTCCTCCCTCTCCCTCCAGTCCTCTCCACTGCACCTCTTTCATTTAATAACTTTATTGTGTCAGGTCATCAATTCTTCATTCTTTCCATCTTCTTCTCCATCATTCTTGCTGTCCTCCTCACATGGTCAACTCACACTCTCTTTCTCAGCTACTTTTGTCTAAACTTTATTGCTATCTGACTCGCGTCTATCGCTTCAGGCTAATGTGCATTATGATGTTTTCTAATAGTCTATTAAGCCCACAGAGGGCGGGCAAAAGATTTTTAGAATTAGAGATATAGTAAATGCTCCTTCAGTTAGCAGGAGCTATACTGGTGTAGACGATCTTTTGAAAGCATCTTAAATTGACAGATTTTTGATTGAGTGTATACCTTTATCAATGGTGGAATATCTAAAAAGTAGTGGTACTGGTGCCTGATCTCAAGCAATGTATCCCAATTCTAATACAATGGGTACGAAATCCTTTGGAACTCCTTTAGGCGGGTTGATAAGATTTATTGCCGTGTGTGTGTGTGTGTGGTGTGTGTGTGTGTGTGTGTGTGTGTGGTGTGTGTGTGTGTGTGTGTGTGTGTGTCTGTTTGTGTGTGTGTGTGTGTGTGTGTGTGTTGTTGTCCTGTGTGTCTGTGTCTTGTGTGGTGTAGATTTTTTTTTTTTAATGCCTACTACTTTTTTAAAGAACGTGCTTGTATTTTGCATAAAACAGTAGTGGTACTCTGAGATTGTTAGAAAATACTGATGATAGCTGGTACCTTGTAGGACATCACATTTTGCACTTTTATAAATTTGGAAGAAGTGCCTGCAGTTTCGAAGCAGTAAACCAGTGAAGGATAGAGGTTTTGTTTTAGACATGCATGCTTAATTTGTATGTAATGTCTTTTTTATAGCGCCATTAATGTCATGTCGCTTTCACAGCAGTAATAGTGACAATCATATAAATAATAGATATAAATAACACACAGGGCAGAAGTTTGCTGCACGACATAAAAGTACATTTAGTAGAAATATTAAAATTAATTTTGTTGTCAGAGAACGTACCGCGACGTATGAGGGAATTCTGGTAAGTGCCTCAAGGGGCCAAGTTAATGGTCCTGAGTGTTAATTATTAGCCATGGAAGCTACTCCTATGTTCCTTAACGCAGTTTGGTTAAAGGTGGCTTTTAAAGGTGGATCGAGATGGTCTATCGGAATTGAGGGGAAGGGGCATTCCAGAGGTGTGGGTGGGCGATTCAGTAGAAGGGTTTTAAGGCGGGGAGGGATTATACAGAAAGGGGTCTAGAACGACTCCTTGAGCAAACGCGCAGAGCGGATGGTGTGAAGATAGAAATAGGCCTGATATGTAGTTAGGGACATATAGTGTAAAGCTTAAAAAAAAAGCGAGGAGAATTGAGTGCGAGATGGCGGGATTTGATAGAGCCAGAAGATTGATTTCAGCAGGAGACGCTGAGACAGATTAGGAAAGAGCAGATTTGATTCTGTCAGCATGTTTTAGATAGATTGTAGGAGAGAACAGGTTAGAGGCCGGTAGGCCTGACAGCAGAAGGTTACTTAAGCAGACGGAGAGAATGAGGGCCTGTGTCAAAAGTTTTTAGCAGTCGAGCAGACAGAGTAAAGGAGTATCTTTGTAATATTGCGGGGAAAAGCAACGTTTTTATAACGTTATGATTAAAGGAGCATGTGAGAAGGGTCGAGTGTTACCCCTAGGAGCGTGCTGGGGCTTCTGGGTGAATATGCTGTGCTACTTCCAACCGTAATTAAGGAGGAACATAGGGCCAGTTGGGAGGAAGTATGAGGAGCTCTGTTTTTTTTGCCATGTTTGCTTGTCGGGTGGAGTGCCATTGGTTATGCGCACTACAAAGTTGTTCTCCTCTCTTACTCATAAATCTGACAAGACGACAGGGTTATTTTATACATAGGCGCTACATAATTGGGGGGGGTTTGTAATTTTAAATAAAATGTAAAATGTCCTTTAAAGCAGTGGCAACCTTTATTTTTACAACTTCCCCTACCCTGATAGTGGCGTGGCAAAAACAATGTTGTCGCTCTACCGCAGTGAAGTGGGCAGCAACCGTGGGGCAGCAATGTGGGGAAGCACCCTGCCGCTCTCTGCTTCGGCCTCTCACAACCTGCCTCCACCCCTCCCATAATGTGTCCACCCCTAGACAAACTTGCCCAGGCCTATGGTTGCACTGGCCCATATCAGCTACAGGATTAATATACATTTACTTTCCATGGCTCAATCAATTCGAAAAAACCCGCCCCCCAAAATTTTTTTTGCTTCTTGCAACCACCCCCCTCTGCACCAACCCTTTCCCCTTTACCAACACCCACTTCTTTGTACACGCAGGATGCTGCAGTGGTCTCCCGACAGTCCCCTGCGTCTCTCTCTCCCTCAACTCCATATCTCCCCTCAAACCGTGTGAAAATGGGCTGTGGCTGCATCTATACCCCAGCGTTCATGGTCCAATAGGAAACGCTAGGACGTCGTGACGACGTTGACGCCGCTCAGCATTTCCACGAGTTGCAGGGGGAGATACGGAGTTTGAGGGAGAGCTCACACGAGAATGCCGGTAGACCACCGCCCGACGGTACGACTCGAGCGAAAATGCACTTTCCCCAGGCTGTGCATTTGCGAGCTGTACATTATCATTGAAGATCTGCCTATATAATGTGTCATTGCATCATTACGTTACCATTAATTTTAGCTGATTAGCAACAAAAGATACTAAGTGATTTTTAACTATCATTGTCCCAATGTATGTTGTATACTTATATTTACCACACCCCCTACCCCCCCCAATCTTATTGTGAACAAGGAAATGGGGTGCTCAGGGGCTGTAACATAATTATGTTTGTCAGTATTCTGTCCACAACCTTAAAAGTTGCAGATGTGCGAAAGCGTAGCTAAACTATTCTCGCTTCCTTTGCCTTGTTTGGGGCACCCAAAAAAATTTTTTTTTTCATTTCAAACATTTTATTGGGTTTTCAACATATCACAATACTACTGGTACTATAAAAAGTATAATAATGGTGAAAGTATACCCAAGTATACTGAAACAATTGGACAATAGTACTATATAGATATTAAATAAATAGTTTTGACTAGGTCTGACTTTGTCAGGACATTTATTGTATTTCAACTGGATGCAGCAGGTAAAGTATAATGATAAGGCTGGCGTCCCCTGCCGCTGCCCACTCTGGAGCTTGGCGTGGTCATCACATCAATTGTTAATTTGTCCCGGGCCACCTCACGCGCTGGGCGCTGTCGAGAAATTAAATTGACTTCAGCGCTGAGGGGTCACATGACCTCCTCACCAATCAGCAACCAGTTAGTATTTTGGCCACCCCCCCTGCTCACTCGGCCGGAAGTTTGTTGCCCCCCGAAACCCGAACGCTCATGCTTTTAGAGTTGGTGACGTCCACCACTTCCAGCATGACGCGGTCTGCAGCATGGTGGACGAAGCCTAACACAGGGGGGTTAGGGGTACTGGGGGGCGAGGGGCTGATTCACACACCACAGGTCACGAGGTTTTCATCATGGTCACACTTTGATACATGTTTGCTGATTCAGTCCAAATCCCATCCTTCCTAGCTGCACTTCCCCCCCCCCCCCTGCTTAGGAGATGGGAGGCCTATAGTCCACCCCACCCTGCAATTCAACTTGTTATATTCACTCTACATTGTTGCAGAGTGCATATGGCTGGAATCCGTTATGGGCTGTCATAATAGACAGCGCGCTAACGCACAGTGCGTGCGCTTGCCACGTGGGGGGGCATTTGTTTTATGGTTGCAATCTGTGATGGCGCATGACTAGGGGTGTGGGCTCTTACAATCACGGTTAGTAGGCCAGGGCCGCTCTGTGATGGCTCGTTGTGCGCGGCAGTCACGGCGAAAATCAAAATTTCTTGTATTTGCTCTGATCTGCCGCGTCCCACCTCCTCTCAAGGCCATGCGGCGCGTCTCAACTGTATCATGTCGCCTCCCACAGTCAGTTATCCATTACGCGTTCGCTCGTGCCGCCACTAGATACAATCCTATTATAGAGCCAACATTCTGTTAAAACGCCCCAGTGCTCGCTTGCCGTAGGCTATCGTTGGCGAGTCTGTCGCTCTGATGGAATCGTTGCGTAAATGACGCCGTATTCGGCTTCAGTGAACGTCGGCATTCAATCCCTGCAGGCAGTGCTTCTCAACGAAGCCCGCCATACGGTGCATTTACCCATACCAATGCTATTACGAAATTTGCGATTGCCATACTGGCTTTTAGTCTTGGTCTATTGAAGAATCAATGATTCCTAGTCTAAATATTATGGTTCCTTTCTCAGCCTACAGTATTGGACTTCACTATTGCATGGCAGACAGACTATGCTCAGTGACTTACTAGGCTATTGATACCCTTTGAGCTCTTGTTCTAATCCGGATTGGTTGTGTATTCATTTTTATGCATTTCGAATATTACTAACCAAACTTTTTTGGCTTATGCTCATGAGAGCCTATTAGTCTCCTTCTGCCTTATTGGCAAGCAGAAGCTAGCATCTTCTGTATCCCTGATGCTTCTGTAAGGCAATCGCCCGCCCTCCCCCTACAACGGTTTTCCCCAGCTCTGCGTTCCAAGGGCAATTGAACCCGACTGACCATGAACTTATCTCAGCAGTCTGTCAATAGAGCTGGGCAATTACCTACAGAATGTAATTATATATTGGGTTCCACATACCACCTGTCATAGAGGTTTATAGTGCACACTCCCCTCACTTTATCCTGGCTTTCCAGTTTCTGTCTTTTGATACACTGTATATATTTATCCACAGACCACACTAAAGGGACCATCAACTTCACATCTAAACAGTTAATAATGAATCCTAACTGTCTACCAATTATTTTAACCCGGTTTCAATATTTTTCCAGGAGAAGGTGTTTCCTATGATAACGGTGGTTTTACTATTTTATAATACTTACACCTAATCTACTTTTTGGGATCATACATGAATTGGATGTATAGGTTCAATCTCAAGCCCCTGTTTTTCACCCCTTATCTATCCCTATATTACAACCGGGATTAGACTGGTATTTTTTGTTGTGCACCACTGCTCATGGTGTCTGGAGTTTTACCTACGACCCAGAACTTCCGTGTTAATGTCACAATTACCCACACTTCCCATATTGTTTCAGAGAGCATATTCCATGTCTCTGTTTTAATTATAATACCCTTATTGTACGACCACTTAGACAAGATTAGAGAGAGTAAAGTTATTCATTTTGTCGTTATACAATTTTTACGAGGAAGTATACTGATAGTTACCTCCTCGGTTTCAAATATGTTCGGGCATGAGTAGATACAATGAACAACTGGTTACAATACCAAACAAAATTAACCAAGGTATCAGAAATATTCCACTTATTGCACTCTCTATTATATCTATTTAAACAAAAACCAATGTTTTAGAGTTATTGCCAAAATGGCTCTTAATCGGTACAGACTATATAATTTTAATAGTCTTACCGATCTAAAGAGCCCTTATGGCAATGAAATAAATAATTGTTTTGTTCAATGATATAATCGAGATTGCAATAAGAGGATATTTCTATCCCTTTGGATTAAAATTTGGTCTCCTTATATCCTCATGTGCCAAAAAACATACCGACAAGAGACAAAGCACAACCCTATTCTTATGACCCCTATTCTCTTATCTATTTCATCTATAACTAGATGCGCGGTTAATTACAATATCATTTTACAAATCAGTTAGATAAGTGAACATGGTATACAAATTATACAAAACATTGCTGCACCGTTGAGATAATATATATTTAGAGGTGTACTGTAATGTAACATTCAGACCAGATTAAAATGTTGGGACCAGCTTTAGTTTTGAAAAGAACTTAAACTGTGGGGATTAGAGTCTTCTTCGTTAGATTTGTTCCGTGGGTGCATCGTAAAAGAAGGAGGAGGCCTCCGGATACTTGCTGCCCTTGGTACCATGAAGCAGTCCTTTTGAGTCTGATCTCAGTATAAATGCTGCAAGTGATAGGGGTGAGGGCTTGTTCAGATAGCGGGTACTTGTCCAAAAGTAATTTAAGGCAATACAGAACAATACTTTGCGCCAAGATCAAGTGATGCCCATCTAGTTCTTTGACATTTCGCAGTGATTTTTGTTTGTGTTGCATGGACAACAACGACAAATGCATTGTAGAGGGTTTCAAGTTTGCTTAGGTGGGTTTGGGGTGGCCAGTATATTATGGTCCCCTAGTCGATAATTGGCATTAGCATCTGCTGTGCGATAAACCTTTCTGACCAGCACTGTTCCTATAAAGTACCTAGTTTGAGTTGGCCTCGGTTTGGATGTCAGGTTCATGTGCATCCGCTGCATATAGCGAGAGACTTCAGCTTTGGTGTACCTGCAGTGTATTCATTGTAAGGTCCCGGTGTTGAAAAGTTTCTTTGTGTCTTAGCCATAGAGTTATCTTTGAACCCATAGACGTTGGAGATCCCGAGAGAGAGAAAAAAGGGTCCCCAGAACTTGCTAAGTAATTGCGGGGCTCTTGTGCATGGTTTGTGTGCTGATCCTCTTACCTTCTCATGCGATCTCTTCGGTCAGTGTCCTCATACGCCATCAACATCATGGCTGCATTACTTGTCCTTTACACGGTACTCCACGGTACAAACATCGCGTGTACGCTGTCGCATGCCATGTGGTGCCCACAGATCATGGGCAATTGCCATGACCTGGGATTCCCCATAACGCACATGGTGTCCCGTTGTCAGAAAACTCCCTTTGATGTCATGGCGCCATGTGGAAGGATACTACATCAGAGAGCACACAGAGAAGGTACGGGTTACAGACCTCCATCACCTCCCCCCGCCAATCGTTTAATTGTTGTGGGTAAGAGCTGGGACCAGAAAGGAGCTCAGTGCATGTGAACCAAAGCAGTCAACCATCACCCGGGCCCTGGTGCCAGTACGACCCCCCTGGTTATGCCCCATGTGATATCAACAGATGAGGAGGTGTTAAAACTGGACGCTTGGAAGGTAAATATCCAGGATAGAGTCTGTACGGCTGCAAGAGTATGGAGAATGTGAAGGAGAAGAGAGTGGTCCCCAGTCTCAAAAGGCGGCAGAGAAGGTCGACATATGATCAGAGTGAATGACTTTGTCTTTGGCCGCCTTGCGGACATGATTTATTTTATGGCGCTTTTCATGGAATGAATAGTGCGATCCAGAGAATCAGAGTGAAATAGAGTAGTTGAGAGACTCAAGGACTTAGAGGCGAACAACAGAGCGATAATTAGAGGACATGTCGGGGCAAACTTGCGTTTTTTGAGTAAGGCTATTCTTTGCATGTTTGAAGAGAAGGAAATGTACGAGAGTAGAGGGAATATTTGAAATTTTAGGATAAAGTAGGGCAAGAGGTTCGTGAGGAACGTGATGTAATGGGGTCAGAGGGCCTTGGTAAGGGAGAGGAATCATCAGCATCGACACAGTCCTCCTCCCTGTGACAAGTAAAAAGTCATGGTGGCAGGAGGAGAATTAAAAAGTCTAGCATGTAAGAGGTACAGAGGAATATCTTGATACTGACACCCACCTTTGTCTTGAAAAAGTCAGGCAAGTCCTGAGGGAAATAGGGAAAAGCAGATGGCACGCGTGTTGTTAGTAGTCATCAACTACCAAGAACGGATGCGTGATTGGACTTGGGAGTGTTGATTCAGTGACGAAAAGTAGATTGGAGAGGTTAGAGTGAAACAGGATATCATTTGTAGTGAAAGGAAGTTGTTAGAGTTGGATTTCAGAGCGATTGCATGAACCACGCAGCTATTTGGGCATTTTAGGCCAGCCTACTTGGTAGAACGTCAGAGAAAAAGAGGGGCATGTAAGATCAAGATTGGAGGTATGCAAAGTGTGTTCCAGTTGTCAGTCTATAGCGGAGAAGGGAGGAGTCAATGTATAGATCCTGTAGATTACTAGAAACACAGGTCTCTGCAAGAACTGGTAATGGATGTGGAGATGGGAAAGCATATGAATTGTCGTGCGAGGAAGGGGGAATGGAGAACTCTGAGAGAGAAAAGGTTTTTGTGACAACCAAGTCCATGTAAGTGGCCATCCTTGGGGGTGCTGGCTGCAGTCCCATTGATAGGCCAAAAGAGAAAGTTTAGAGTGAGAAGCGACGCCCAGGAAAGCGGGGTTATCAATATGGCAGTTTAAGTCCCCAGGATAATAAAGAGGAGTCAGAAAGAACAGGAGAGCTAGATTCAAATCAGAGACGAAAGACATAGGGGAATGAGTAGAGTAGGTGAACTATAGCTGAGGAGCACCTGGGAAGGAGGGAGACAAAAACTGGACAGTGTGAGCCTTATAGGAGGGAAAAGAGTAAGAAGGGTTGGTAATGGGCAGATTTAGGAGAGGAGGGGCCCCACACCTGCACCTCTGCTATCAGACGCAGAGCGTTGAGAATGAAAAGATCACCATACGAGAAGGCAGCTTCCAGGTGCAAAGTGGACCAGTCTCGGTTATAGCAAGAGAAGCAAGAGTGAGAGGAAATACGTCGTGCATTACAGGAACTTGTTAAAAGGGCGCGAGCTTCCAAGGGCACAGCCGAAATGGAAAGAGGAGGGAGTGACAGGAGATGGGTATGAAAGGTTAATGGGTTGCACCAGAAGGAGTAGAAGTTTTATATGAGAGGTGAGGATGAGGGCATGTACCAAAAGGCAGGGACAGGATGGGAAAATAATCCCCCAGTGCAGAGAGAAGCATGAAAGAAGAATGTGTGAGATTTGTAGGCGTTGTGTTTAGTGCTGCTGGGTTTGCTGTGTATGTTTCTTCAGAGTCGCAGCTAGGAAAAGTTTCATGTTAATTAGAAGGAATGAGATATGTGTACTTTATATATTGAGTTAGGAATAAGTATGTGCTACCGACAAGTGGAGTTTTAATTCGAAGGGAGATTAGAGCAAATATATGTAACGATGTATGGCATTCAACTCAGTGGTGGTGCTGGTAATGACACTGGCGTTAGTCATAGGTCACCGTGTAAAATGTGAATACCCCTAATCCTTGAATGGTGGTGCTGTGCGTAAGATTAGCTGTGTCTTCCTGAGAGTCTTTGATAAAAAATGTGTCTTCTTTCCAGGTAGTTCGACATCCAAATCCAGGGCCAGTAGGGTAAAGTTGTCCACTTCTGTTTAACTCCTGTTCAACTCCAGCTGTATGCCACTTAAATAATTGGGGCCACTTCAAAGAGGGTTTCCTGCCTTCCCTATGTAACGTGACTTCATTGGTTTAACTGCAAAAATGTGACACTATTGCACTTGCACAGGTACAATGAATACTGGTGGTTACAGGGAGTAGTTTCATTACAGTTATCTCATCAGGCACTACCATCCACAACAGTCAAAGAGCACACATGCGCTAAACTCAACAAGTTTCTTTCTGCTAATTTCTTATTTTGATCATGTTGCCTACAGCCCAATAAACGTTTTTTAATTGACTCTGATCTGATGACCAGCCTTTTTTTCGCATGCCCCATCTATTGCCTTTTCCACACCCCCTGATTCCATATTCTGCTAACCCCACGTCCACACCAATCAATTGCATACAGGTGAATGCCCATTAGTGCAACGAATGGATATTGGTTAGGTCTAAAATCGGTCAGACATGGGCTCAAAAAGATTTTATCATCGGCAGGTTTAAAGAGCATCGCCCGCCAAAATCAATGAATTCAAATCCTAATTTTGATACTAGTTCATGTTGTGCTGTTCTATTTTCATTTTTTTGTTTTGCTGAGTTTTCCCACGTTTATTCCTTGAACATCAGCTGTTATCTATTGCAACTATGTTTGCCTTAATCAGCAACGATCTCCAGAAAGCAATACCTAATTGCAAAGGGTGGCTTTCCTAAAAACAGCACAGATGGACTTTGCAATTTTCAAATTGAGACATTTTCCTTTTTTATGGTGAAAATAGTGGATTTACTTTTCAATGCTTTTTGTGTCTAATTGAAAAAAAAAATTACAGTGAGAAATTGCATTTTTTTTTCCCGGTGAAAAAACCATGCAAAACAGTTTTGTTGTTAACTAAGGTTTTCTCTGAACTATGATTAATTTTACAGTCCCTCTTGCTTGTCTCTTCGACGCATCATTGTTAAACTGAACCAAAATAGGTGGTGGAAACATTTGGAAAGAGGAAAGCTGAGAGGGTGGCATCCCAGAGCAGTACCACCTGTTGTCTTATATCACAGAGTCCCAATGTTTTTTGTATCTATATAGCTGTGACACGTTTTCACCCATTATGCCACACTCCTTGTCAAGCGGAGCGTACATGATTTTAAAGTTTGACATGGCGCCATTGAGACACATGTTACCCCGCGAAATGACTGCCACCTGGCGTCATTAACACTTGTTCTTCCCTTGATGAATTAACGATTACAATAATTTTGCTACATCTGTCTACTCCCTCACGTCTTGTGCCCCATGTATTATTGTATATCTTTATAATAGTGCCCGCACCGCTGTACGTTACCAATAGAGACTACACTAACTACACACGGGAATTATACTACACACAGCCACAAGCAAAAGCAGACAAGGAAAATAAAACCCTGCTTACCATCTGAGCAGGAATAGTTGGGGATTTTACAGAGACAGAAGGAAGTCAAATACAGAGTATTGATTATTGAGAAAGTGTTTATGGTTTAAAGAGATCAGAGTTAAACATAAACAACGGAGAATTTTAGAGTGCAGAAAATCAGCATATGTGCGATTTCCTCCATAGATGTTCAGAGAGCGAGTGCAGGCGCACAGGAAGAGTGTTTGTGATTTTGCCAAGGCTTGTGTTAGAGATCGGTGTGCTTTGAGCCCAGAAGGGGCATATAGAGTCACGAGTGGAGGAAAGCGAGTGTAAGCGCTTACAAGATGAAGAGTTCAGAGGAAGGAGTAAATAAAGAGGATAGTGTACATTGTAGATGCAAGCAGAACATTTACTGTGCGAGTCCCAGGAGGCTTGCACTAAAGGTATGTGAGGGTGAGAGGAAGATTGGTGGTGAATGATAGTAGGTTATGGTCCTAGATCTGAAGGGGAATGATGGAAATATCCTACCCTGAAGTGTTTTAGTAAAGACCCCCACGTCTAAATCGTGATTATCCTTCTGGGGTATTGAACTGGTCCATTGGAGGTCAAATTAGGAGTTAAAGAGAATCAGGATCGAGATGCCTCGGATACGTGGCTCAGCATACACAGTTGAATCTCCAGTAAAAAGATGGATGTCAGGAGAGAGAGGAAGTCAGAATTCAAGCCAAGCGAAAAGTAGAGGATGTAGATGTGGTGGCTGTAAATTACTTACGGCCACATTAGAGAGAGGGTAGAAATGCTGCGGGGTGTGACCTCAAAGCAAGAGACAGAAATCGATACAGCAAGGTGGACTGATATTGGCAGCGAGAGATGAAAGGAGAAGACCCTCCCCTTGAACCCGGCTATGGGGTAATGAATGTGAGAGAAAGAGAGCCACACATTGGAGAGACAGCCTCCACCGCATTCATGTTATGAGAGGCCAGTTTCGGTTAGGCAGAGGAAGAGTGCGAGCATCAGCTGAGTTCCAAAATCCCCTGCCCCTTGGCATCACCTGTGCCCTCCCCTCCTGCTGGGTCCCCCTCCATCTCTTCGCATCCCAGCGTCAAATCACTCAGCGGACATATCTCATGAGGCACAAGCCTCACGTTACCATGGTAATGTGACTACATTGCCATGGAATGAGATGCTGTGTGGTGACGGTGATGGGGTAACGAGGCTCACTAATAAGGTTAAGCCCTTTGGTTACCTCTGATCCTATATTGGGGCTCAGAATTGTCAGCTCTATAGCCTAACTGTTGTGTACCCTTACTGTTAATTATGCGGTATAAGTATTTTATGGTTTTTAAACCTTTCAAGGAGTCCAGCAGCATAGATTGCTGTCCGTAGTTCCAAGGGGCGGTTTGCGGAGAAAAGTGTTGTCAGAATTCCCTCGCTAGTCATGGTCCAGGTTGCTAGTTCCCCTAAACATGTACACTGTAAAATCAAGTCTGATGCCGGAGCATGTAGCACAATGTCCGGCAATATCTCCCCTGAAACGCGTTTTGGTGACTCACCATAGGGGTCCGTCCCCTGATTCAGCACATATCCAGAAGGTAAGGGGGGCATAGGTGTTAGTGTCCCTGAACCTTCGGGGGTCCTATTCATGGGAATAACCGTAAATTCCAGGTCACTCCAGAACCGTATAGGTTCCCCAAGTATATTCTCTAATAAATTGTACTTTATATTGTTGTTGTGTTTGCTATAATTCTCTAATGCAATTCAGCCTGGACATATGTTTAGTGCAACTATTCTTCAGAAATCGTATGATGAATATGAGAAGGGATTGAGAGGTTCGGCGGGTGATATTTGGTGGGGCGGGTGGCGACGGGTCCAGAGTAACATGAGACCCCCTGGTGGGTGTTGATATCGAGCCTGCATCAGACAGATTTCCTTGCATTCCCACTTCCCTGACGTCACCTGATCGTCACATCTCCCAGGAGGCGCCTTCCAAACGTGGAGTCATGAAAGTATGCAGACCATCCCTCATCTCATGTATCCCTCTGCTCACAATGCTGGATTACACTCTCTACGCTTTCACCACCGATCAGGTTCATCATGCGTTTTTCATATGTATTACCACACATAAGAGTACCCGTCTCTGCTTCTCATTGGCTGATATAAACCAATGGAAAGGTGTGTTATTTACCTTAACAAGTGCCGCCCTGTCTCTGCTTCTCATTGGCTTATAATAACTCAAGGGAAAGGGTGTTATTTACTTACTATATATGCTCAAAATCTAGATTAAACAGTGAGAGTCCAAATGTTGATCGCAAAATAACAATTCAATGTAAGGCATACAAATCCAAAAATTGGTGGCCATTATAATAACTATCATATTAAAAATTAATTCTAAAATATTAAGTAATAAACTATAAACAATCTCTAACTACTTTACTTTTATGAATAATAAAAAATAAAATATTTTTGAAATCTGGAAGACGAATGAAACAGAATTAGACCACTATCAATATCAATTAAAACAACCCGAATCAAATCGGCATTTAAACCCGGACTGAGGGTGTTTTAATTGATATATCCCTAATGCATTCTCTCTCTCCAATATATCTAGATTTGATATCTCCATCCACCTCTCCAATTGGTCAACTGATTCTTACCCAGATATTCTTAAATCCGGAAGGGTCGAGTCATGGAACTTGAGGAATGTTGGAGACACTATGTCTCCAACTTGCTTTTTATATTTCCCAAAAACATGTTCCAAGATCTGTACGTAGTGGTCGGATGTCCTTCCCAATGTATTGCCGTCCACAGAACACGTCAAAAGGTAGACATGAATAGATCTACAATTGATTGTCAAATAATATAATTTTCCATTATCTCATTCATATTAGGTTCAGAACGTCTATCTCCAGAATCTTAGATAAGTTTCTCAGGATATGTGAAGGAAAAACTCAATCTTAAAGATCCAATACGTTCTTGCTACTGAAGATGGATTGAATTGATGAATATTTTATCACTACTTACGTGAAGCTCTTTAATACATCATCAAACACAATGAACGGATGTAGGGTCAATATCAAAAATCTTATGTAAAGTGGAAATTAAAACAGTACAAATCGATCTTCCTGATTAGACTGTATTACTTTATTCTACGAAATGTATTTTGGTTCAATGGGGATTTCTTTTCTACAACTCTGCGGGACCGCAATGGGACCAGGTTCGCTCCAATCTACGCTAACCTCTTCATGAGTTTTTGGGAACAAGACCAATATGGTCCTGGGCGGCTTTGAAGAAACCTGGTCACCTGCGAAGATCTTTATGACATTTTTTCATCTGAAAGGGGTCCCCAATAGTTTAGATGATTTTTTAGAATCTTTTGGATTGTAATTTGGTGAATTGAAATTTACGTCCACTGTGCGTTAATTCCACCATAAATTTCTTAGATCCTAACTTTTCTATATAGGATGGTAGGGAAAACGTGGATTGTTAATAGATTCTACCAACTCTTTTTCATCACAATGATTGTATAAAAATATCCCATTTGGATTACAGGAGAATTGTAAACTAATGGTCTCTGATAATGACACAATTCATTGAACATCCAATATTCTAACAAATAAATTTGTGGAATAATAGAAAATAATATAATTAAGCTTATAAAAACTATGGTCCTTGGTCAAGAAATGAAATTCTCACCAAAATAACAAAGTGCAAAAAAAAAAATAAAAATCAATGTCCATTTATTACCCAATCAATAAGAAGCAGGTAATTTATATATTCTAAATAAACATGGGCAGTGCTAAAAACCAGTGTGGGAATCATTACCTAACACATCACAAGTAGCTTTTTGGTAGAAAGAGCCACCCTATTAAGGAGATAGCCCTAGTGCCTTGAGATCCAAGAAAGATAATACACTATGGCTTAATACTTCCTAACGGTTTTTTTTTAGTTGTAAGATTGTTTAGCTTGCACATCTCGATCTGTGTTCAAGACCTCATTTAATGGTCGGCATACCACTGGTAGAGCATAATGTAATAAAGATATGTTTTCTAATATTCGTTTCCTTCTGTTCTTCAATTTCAAAATATTTAAATTTTTTAATTATTCTACAAAACTTAAAGCTTTAGAGATTGTTTATTTTAAACTTAAATATTTTAGAATATTTTTAATATGATATGTTATTAGCATGTCCCCACATTTGGAATTCTTTGGTAGTCTGACATTGAATTTTAATATTTGCTATCACATTTGTGGACTCAATGTTTCGCGTCGATTTTGAGCTATATAGTAAGTACATACCACACCTTTCCATTGGTTTATACACAGCCAATGAGAAGCATAGACAGGCACTTATAATAAAGTGTAAATACACACCTTTCCTTCCATTGGTTTTTTTTTCTTATCAGCCAATGACAGAGAGGCATGGATACTTATATTGGCAATTACATCATGAAACACTCTGATAAACCTGCCTAGGTAACCGTAGAGTGTAATCCAGATTGGTCGCAAGACACAATGAGCTGAGACGTCGCACACCTTTCCTGACTCCACGCTGTGGAGGCTGCCTCCTGGAGACGTACGATCAGATGACTTCATGGTGGGCTTATCAAGGAACATCTGTCTGCCTTTCAGCTCGAATCTACTCCAGTCAGCCTAGAGGATTCCCTTCCAACTCCAGACACGTGAGAGCAGCGTACAACGGCCATAACAGATTGTGGAACATAGTTCTGTGTGTGGAAATTAATATCCTAAAGGCCGTGATTATAATATTTTGTAAAATGTGAGTGCATTTTTAATACGTTGTATTTTAAGAAAGATAAAAATTTGAACAGCCCCTGCCGCTATGTTCCTGTAGTTCTGTTCTATTCATAAGGTCCGTATATATATATATATATTATATATCGTATATATATATATATCTAAAAATATAATATATATATATAAAAAAAATATTATAATATGTTCTTCACATTCTGTGATACCTTTTTACTTGACTACATTATTCATGGACAAAGCTTTCGAGTTTATCCTCTCTTCTTCAGCGCAATACTGAAGAAGAGGTCTTCTCGCAAGCTGTCCTATGCCATAATGTTAGCTTCCAATAAAAAAGTTATCACCGAATGCTGAAGAACTAATTTATTCGCATCTTTGCAACTACTGACGAACACGGCTATTTTCTGCTTTATTATAGATAAAATTTATTATATATTATATATATAATTATACATACATACATACATCTCGGTGAAAGCTGGTGTTTCGGATAAAAGTACCTTTATGTACCTGTGTACTTGGGAAATTTGTAAGTACCAATTTCTCTTCTCTGGATTCTACTAAGACCTCACTGATATCCAGTTTTTTTGAAAGGAGTAAGATAGAGAAAGGGAGATGAGAGAGGAGTTTGCTTGTGTGCTTTTTTATTGAGGTTTACAGAATAGCGGAGATAGAGATGTTAAATAATGGGCATTGTCTTGTTACAGGCAAAGTGATGGGAGGAGGCTAATAGATGTTGGAGGTGGAGAGAGTGAAAATTTACAAAAGGAGTGAGAACAGAAATAGGTAGGTCAATATTAGGATAACAGTTCAGATGGTAATGGAGAGAAAGTTAGGAGAAGAATGTCCCTGTATTGGAGGAATAGAACTTCTCCCTGAAAAGCTAGCTGTTTCTAGTGAAATGCGTATGAGAAATGAGAATGACAAAGTCATTCTTTTCTTGCTCGCACTGCACTGTGTATTTTAATTTTATTTTATTATTTTATCCATTATAATCCAAACTTATTTCACCATGGAGCTTTCTGCACTTTCTTCTAGATTATTTACGTCATAATTCTTGTGGGCCAAGGATTTCCCCAATACTCCAGCAAGCAAGGCTTGGTTCACACAGCAATTACTCACCTTGACTATCCTTTTTGTTCTTCTCCTTCACCAACTTTTGTATATTTTTTTTTTCCTACTGCTGCCATATATTTACCTATATTCGATATCTTTGTACCTGTTTTTTATTGATACATTGGTTTTAACCCCATTACTGTGATTAAATACCCATAAAGTCGTTTCTCTGCTTATGACCTGGTTGTGTCTTTCTTTTAACACTTCCAAAGAGCTGATATTAAATCAGGTCTGAGAGGCAGTGTAGCACAGAAGGTTATAAGGAGCTTTTACAGTATAGTGTTAAAGTTGTGCATACATGGTCGTGCATATAAAAACATGTTCTCACTCTCTCCAGCTTCAGTGGTTTGCTAGTGTTTAATTTAACATCAATTCTTTATTCCGTTCACACAATTACCTCCACAGACCTTACCATATTTCCTGAGAAGGGGAGCAACAGCCAACTCATAATGTAATTATATGACCTCCTCTCCCGTTTTTTGTTTCACATCAGTGTTTGGATGTCTTTTATCAATCCAATCTTTCACACTCCCATATGTCTGCATACTGCAACAGTACTTCTATATGATTCCAAATAATTCCCAAATTCCACTGCACCCTTTCACCGTAATCTGTTTTCATTATTACTGTTGCATTTTACAAAACCTTATTCTTTATTATCGATTGCTCCTGACGACAGTTTGTTGCATAATTCAGCAAAAACGGGCATCAAGCAAACTTTAACTGGAGGACTACTATCTATACAAGGCATAAAAATGTAAACTGCAGAAAATGCAGTGGCAACCACCATTTACAAATCGAAGTCACTACGAATTCAGATCCACGACTTCGTTAGTGACTTAATGAATGTTAACTTCAGTTAATGGCTCGTGAATGCTAACAGGGATCTTCAAACACGTAACTATGCGTTTGGGTGCTGTCGTACAGCTAAGATTGACTGCATTAACTTCATTCAACGGCCGTAGTGTAAATGTCTGCAATGAGTGTGGACCATGTCACAATATCCAGGTAGGGCAAGGGGTTTAATACACATGCCCTACTACATCTAATTGAGACGATAACTTATCCTAGTGGCGCTCAAAATAATAATTGTGCATCAAATTCTTCATTCAGTGCAATATGGGTTAAAAACAATAATTGTTATAACAACAAATTCGTGAATGCTGCTGTGACCCCTGCAGATTGCCTCTCAATCCCATGAAGTAGATGAGTTCGGTCGTTGGGAAAGCGGCAAACATGTTAAAACCGAAAATAAATGTCTGATAGTAGTTTACAGTATTGTTAAATACAACTGACGTGATTTCTTCTTTAGGTCTAATAGATTTGAATATCACCGATGTGAGGGTCTATTGATGTACGTACTGGTTTCTTTAAGTGATTAACATCGACTGCGATGGGGAATTAGTCGCATCAGCAAGGGTATTGCGCTTGTACCTTTATAATTTAAACAAAACAACGGGCATAGTGCGGCGTAGTATTTTATATAAAATTGTAAGGATAATCAATCACGCACATGATTTGATGATTAACGCACTTAGATCATCACACTCGATCTCTGGGCTGCAGTTAGAGATATACTTTCTGCTTCCCCTGGATCAACCCTCGTTTTTGGCGTGGCCTCACGGCTACATCTCGCATTTTTTCCGAATTGACGTCAGCAGGATCAGGGTTTCCGTGGCGGTGGAATCTCTGTCAGCGTCCCTCTATGCGTTTCCACACCTTCCTTAAAGAAACTATGGAATGTGAAACGCGTAGAGTTGTTAATTTTAATCCTCTAAGACTCAACCGACTCTCAATTCTCCTGCCTCCTCCAGACGGATTAACCTTTGCTGACCAACCCCACAAACGCTTTCTGTTGGTACATGTTTTTCCCCCTGTGACAGCCTTATTTGTGGAGTTTCGGAGTGTCAATTAGCATGTAGATTGCTTTTCCCTCAAATAGTTTTATAACTGGTGCTCTCCTATTTTCTAATCTCTTTGATGAGTATGAGTTTCTGGAATACTGCTTTTTTAAAATACATGATCTACTTCTTTATGTCCTACTGTACACTTGATTTTCAACATTTGAATGTGGTGTACAATACGACTACACTTAATCCATATGTCTAGGTGTCTTCTCACAGTTCCACTATGTGTGTTGATTTATGGCTTCTATGTGCGCCTGCGCCCGGAAATCCTAAAGAATAGCACGAATTATATCGACAACCTTCCTTTGAATATGAGAATAGGAACACCGCAGGCAGCGTAGTGGCAGCTGCGCCGGTGTTTTTATCCGATGTGCGCTGGCCAACACTGCATTAGCCATATGCAATTGACGGCCCAGCAAGTTTGTTTTTTCCATATTTTATCTTAGGTGGATCTTTGTTAACGCAGGAAGCTAATAAACTCCTTTAAAATTTTTGGTTATTATCACTTTTAGTGTGCCCCTGAATTTAACAAGCTTTTGGATCTAACCCTCGTCGTTTACATTGCTTCAATTGTTTTTTATTTTTTTGTTAAGCTACCATCTTACCATTAATTCTACTGGCGAATAATACTTATACCCCTATCCCAAAGGGGTGCTAGCCCATCTTAACCCAATTCATGTAATAGAATAAATTATCTAAAGCTTAGAGGAGCCCCCCATTTTGTGGATCTGGGCCTAGTTACATATCTATCTATCTATCACGGTACAAAAAGCAGGCACATCAAAATGTGGCACTAAATAAATGTTGGCTTTAACTAAGCACAAACATTCGTTTTTTTCACTAGCTCCATTGGAAGACAAAACGTTGACTTGTGTGAACTCATTTGTCCCCACTTTTGTGCCGCTTTTTGTCTCTTCTATACTAGCATTCGTATTTACATATACTGCCCAACTCCTTTTTGAATTATTACTGTTAGGTGTGCCTAACTCCTACAATATATTAATATATATATCCATGTCATTCCCAATCCCCATGTGCAGTGGAAGCACGGTATGCTGGGTGACAATTGATGAAAGGCAGGGTTGTGACTAGAAAGGGGGAACGGAAACCAAAGTGATTGTGCCCCTAAAGAATTCACTAAAACTGCACTCCCACTGGGTGTAAAATGTAAGATTGGACTTAAAATATATTAACCAAGGTAGAGTAACGTGATTAAAAAAATAATAAATCCAAAAATATATCTCAGCATCTATGTCTTTAGTATGTATGATAGTATATCCCATTTAACCAAGCTATTGAATTTGGAATAAGGCATAGGAGCTAGGTCCGGGTATTAGCCCCTCTGGGATCAGCTTTTGATCAGATTGTCCCTATAATAGAAGTCGCGAGACGCAATTCTAAATTGATAGTAATTATCCAGTCCTCCTAGCATGAACATACAGTTAACTGTATTTAATATACTGTCACATTCAGTGCATATTCCTGTGAATACTAGACTATCCGCACAATCCACAGTGTAGATGATTCAACATGTACTCTTTGAGCAACACATAGAAAGAGAAATGGCGGCCACAGTACTCGCGGACTACACAAACTAGACTAAATAGGCCACGTTCTATATCTAACCAGATCTGATACAATAACCAGACAAAACTACATTAAAACCGCTCCAAGTAGGAGCTGACAACATTGCCACGTCCATGCGCGTTTCCCTCCACAAGGAGCTTCTTCAGGACACTTGGTCAGGGTCGGTTTCTGACCTGTCTAAGACCGCAAATGAGACCCAGTATATTTCCATTGTGTGGTGGTGTGTAAAAAATAAACATACGAGGAAGCACACTCCCATAGTGTAAATTGTATACTTGACGGCACTCAGTGGTTAAAATTGCACTCCAAGGTATAATCTTTAATCGTTAAAGAGATGTACACTATATCTCACAGTTTACCTGTCTGCACGTCCAGAACAGATGTTTAAGGGAGGTTTCCCTGGTAATGAGTATATAAAAATGTCCTCGCTTATGGTCATTTTTTGCTATTAATTACTGGTAGGGCAAAAGCTTCACTTAAATGCCATTCACATCATAAAGCGTTCTGATATAACAATTCACAGTCCATCTCTGCCTAGGAGCTCTCCACTTGTGACTCTGTTCCCCTGCTTCGCTGGTGACGTTAGAGATTCACCCGTCATGTTTCATCGCAAGGTGTTTTGGTAACGTCACAACAACATCACCACCCCTATCAATCAACAGGTTTTTACATATTGAGCAAGGATCACATTGGCCCACTGCCACTTCATTAGATTTTGAACATCTGCATGTATCAATTTTTTATTCATTGCTCTGAATTTTGTTAGCACAATTTACTTTCTTTTCTTGTTTTTAATTACTAATATACAGTTTGGGAAAAAGAAAGTACCCTCTTTGATTCGATGGTTTTACATATCAGGACATACTACAATCATCTTTCCTTAGCCTGTCTAAAATTAGGTAATACCACCTGATATGATCAACAACACTGACATATTACAAACACAACACACACCTTGTCATATTTATTTGTCTAAAACTGTCAAACTACGTAATCAGAAAAAAAAGGTCAATTGTTTTTTTGATTTAGAATATTTTACAACGAAAGTTCCGTTTTAGAATTGCTATTTGCTTTCCTTTTAAAGCGGATCCAATTTTGCCTTCTGGAGAAAACGAATAGGCAGGAAGTAGAGAGAATAATTCTAGTTAGCCACGTTGCAAGACATCTGGAGCCTCCTCCATACTGTATATACATTCAAAATAGATTATCTGTAGATAACCAATGTCCCTAGTATTAGCTCTTTATTATTAGGCTTAATTGTAACTGCTTTCCTACTTCATTTACTCAAAATCTACAAATACCAGTGGTGTAACTCTACATTTACCATGGTGTCATCATGGCGGATTTACAACTGGTCTTAAACAAATTGCAATCCCCTGACTCCACACGCAGTGAGCTTAGAGTAAACAACTACAACCAGCCCATGTAGGGCGTTAATGTAGAGTGTGCGGCCGGGTACGCGCGGGTGCCTGTGCGAAGGCCGCGTGCCACGTGCCGCTCACGTTTTGTGTATATACTGTGGGCGCGCTGTGTGTGGGTATGTTTTCCACACCCACCCACCCCATTTTATATCCACTCCCACGCCACACACAACATTTTGGAAGCACTGTATATACTGTGGGCCCTCCATTTCATTTTTATTCACACTGATACACATACACACTCTTTCATTCACATCACTTTTGCTTCAGAACCTTTTGACACTCCAGCCATAAAAAAACACTCCACCCAACCACACACGGGGGAAGGACCTCACAGATACCATTCCAATAGACACTGTTTTTAGTAATATTTTGCTTGCTTCATTCATTGTAACATCGCCGAAGAGATATAGTGTTCTCTAACGCTCGCACAAATAAAGCATTTCGTTAGCCCCCACGACGGTAATCATCTATTATATAAAAGGCTGATAACGTCAGCCAACTAAATTTTCGCGCGCACGGTTAGCACGCGCCCCGCACTATAAACGGCCTATGTTTACATTTTGTAGCCTAGAATGGTCTTATTATTAGGGTATATGCAGGTAAATCCTATTATTTCAGAATTGTAAATCTTGGTTTTATTTATAAGCGTGCTATTTCCTTGCTGGAAGAACTGTGGCCGCATTGACTTGACCAGGCTGGGCCATGGCTTTTTCGTGTTGTGATGTGTCTTTTCGATAACACTCTTGTAAATATGGTACTTAAGGGCCAATTTAAAAAGAGATGCATTGATTTTAGTTTAGCGTTGATGTAGAATCATTTGAATCAATTTAGGAGCGGTGCCCTTTTGGCCACTTTTGCAGTATTTATATTACAAGTCACCTTGTAAGTAAATTCCACATTAAATTCACACTTTTTTTTTTTTCAACACACCGGCCCTTTCCGGTTTTACTACACTTACTTAATCAGGCAACGGTCACTTTACTACTGCGTTCTGTATTGTATGTGGTGTATAACACTGAATACTTGGATTCACAACTAACTTGATTTTGCCACTTTTAATATTTGAGTGCATTTAATACTATGCCCTCCTCGTTAAATCAGTATGGGCAACCATGATATGGCAAAGTCCACAACCACTGCGGCATTTGAAATAAAAATTTCAAACATAGTACGAAATCAATGCTACGACGTACAACGTTATTACACTTCCTCCACTTCCTTAAATGTTCCTTCCCTTTTTATTTCTTTTCAGCTCTCCCATCGGCTGGCACATTGCCTCTCGTCTCCCTTATGCCCACCTTCTTGTCTCAGCCCACCATGTCTCTCTCCCCATCCACTGTACTCCCCTCACTGTATACTTGGTTCTCTCTTCTTTGGTTCTTCTCCGTTGGGATCTAATGGGTAAACTGTACTGTACTCAAAAACCTATAGTTTCAGGGGAACATTTCCAGTAATTGTATTACCTCTCCCAATGTACTGTCTTCTTAGAACCCAGCTACAGTCCACTAATACCTATTAGTATAGTCCTACCTAAAGTAACCTAATGTGTGTAACCTAACATTAACCTCAGTTTTGGCTTCCTTTTAAATAAGTGTAGGGTCAAATGTTCCGGCTTGGTTTGCGAATACTATGCAAATAAGGCCACAATTTTGGGCTACAAGTGTTTTAGATTTTCACCTTTTTTCTACGTTAAAGGCTTTGCATGTGTGAGCTTTCTGTGGGCTATCGTATCTTCTGGTTTATACACGAAAAGATACACGTAGTTTTGTCCTTCTCATTGTTTGCCGTTTTTTAATGTATTCAAGTGTATCTTAAAAAAGAGAGAAAGAGAGCGCCACCACCACTCATTGTGTAGGATGAATAAAAAACTCTCTATTCCAAAATTGGGGGGTAAATATATCCATGTCCACCACGATAAAAGTTTTAAGCGCATTACTACTGCATTCCAAGACTCACCTGTCCTGCTGCGCATCACAGGGAATCCCAGCTCAGCGGCAGTCACTCAGGGGACGTACCATTGTCCTCATTCTATTCATCAGTCCAACCGACGAGGTCTAAGAAACCCAGCAAGATATTAAAGTTTCTATCATAGAAACGCCGACGCTGCCTTGTGACATCAGTATCGACAGTTTCTTTTACGCTCAGGAATCGAAAATGCATACATAAATGCACCGTTTTAGGACAACTCCCTTTAAGTACAACACGTACGCGCGTAAGTACATATCGCCCAATAGGCAAATGGCGCTTGCGCATGCGCCTCTCACACGTCCTGAACAGCAATACTGGCTCCCTACCGGGTGCCGAAATCGTGGTGTTGGGGCGTGGGGTAGTGGCGATAGAGGCCTGTTACAAATGCGTTTGTATATCACTTTTTGTCAACGTTATGCCGATTGCAGTAAAGTAATGCATCGATAAGTGGGTAAAAGTATTTCTTCACTTTAAGTACATTTTCGCTTTACATACATGCTTCGGTCCCATTGCGTACGTTCATGCTGGGTATGCCTGTACTGTATGTTCCTGATTCAAAAATGTCCAGATTGTACTGGAAAAGATTGGTTCTATAATATTAGAAGATGTAGGACTTCAGTATGTGCCACAGTCGATATTGTCATCTAATACGTGTGAGGCACAAATCCTACCATTTCGTGGCAAACTGCTTTCCACTTCATCGTGTAATAAAACCAGCTTATAATCACCCCAAGCCCCCCTATGATGGACGCCGAAGCCTAATGCTCATCACATCTATAACACGGACAACCACCAGAGTGGGGGTGACGTGCACATAATGGTTACCCAACCCTAATTAAAATACAATATTTTATAAGAACATGTACATATGAAATTAGTCCTGCAGAATCTAACTATGTTTCTTTAAAATCCTATACATGTCAAAATATAATTACCAAAAATTGAGAATGCAAATAAAAAAAAATAAAACAACTCATCGTTACTATATCTGAACCTTCCTCATCACGAGATAATGCTTTAATAATGCCCAAAGGAGCTATTTATTATGGGTTGCAGAAAACCAACACGGATACACCTAATGTCTCAAAAAACAATTTTAAATATATGTTTACAATACCGTGAGACTAGTAGATTAGTATGATTTATCTAAGTATAGTAAACAATTACAACTTCCCGACAACTATACCTTTGGGCACGAGTTACAGACAAAAAGGTGTTTTCGATGCATACATCTAACAAAATATAGCTCAACCCAACCCCGTTATAATGACCAAGACGCGTCCGTTACAACGTGAATGCGCTTATCGCGATGCAACTTTGGCTCCCAATTTTTGTAGTCATTAATACTTTAACAAACAACGATTATTGGTATCTTAAATACTTTTATTGTACATCACATGCACACAATTATACATTATTATAAACGCGATCCTCTATAACATATGTTTTCTTTGGACACAAGCACAGCGTATAGAAAGGGTTGGAGAGTTGCAACCTTAAAGGCAAAAGTGTTTTCACAACGCGCACCTTATTTCTAGTGCAGGTGATAAAATTGAACTTGATATTAAGTACAATTTAATTGTAAAGAAAAATACAACCCATTTGTTAAATGTGAGCTTGCTCCAAAAAACCTTTTCCCTTCCTTCTCCCGGTCAAAAACAACAGAATAAAGAAAAACAGATCGCAGCTCTCTTGGAATATGTGAATAAGAAAAAACACAAATAGTGCAACACATACTGTATGGTGTTTATTGAAAGTGTTTTGGATGATCCCTACCAAGCGTTAAATGCATCACAACACCTTACAACATTCCCTTTTTCACAGCATTAAAACCAATTGTGGAATACAAGATGAATGGGTTGTATATATGCAAGGGTCAAGATTTAGCTCCTGATTACTCCGATATGAAAATATAAAGACCACATACTGTATAGCATAATTCTTAACATCGCTTTAATATCAACAAACGAATATGGTCCTGGAACTTCTCTGCAAGGTTCTGGGGGGGGGGTTTCTCTGTTCTGAGCAGCCATTGC